>JAYMTA010003648.1:0-13848 GCA_036897625.1 Pelargonium cotyledonis | reverse complement strand
AAAACATTAGTAGGGTCGGACAGAAAAATCGGGTCGAATATCGGACTCCAGTAAAAAATCGCCTAGTTGGTACGTACCTTCACCATAGTCGTGCAAAGCAAACCTCTCAAGTCTTTATTTAAAGGAGAGCATATCTCACTACCCTGTAACAGACACTTTGTTTCTGGAAAAAAGAAATTCAAATTTGGCGTGTAGTTGCTTCAGCAGTCACACACTAAACAACAGATCGGAGTTGGTGTATCATTAACAAACCATCCAACCTACTCCAATGGTATGTTTTCTTGAATAGTTTGCTCCTATTTTGCCTATGTACTCAGACAAAACACAGGGGATCGAGTTGCCAAAAATGGCATCACTACTCCAGATGCAGAAACTGGAATCAGAAGAAACGAAACCGTCGGAAAATCACTCCGACAAAGAAATCATCGCCGGAAACAGCCAAAGGAGCGATCGAGCGGTCTCGTTCAGCGGTCCACTGAACCCTGTACCTCGACCCGGAAAGAAGAGTGCTAGATTCAACATACCCGACTCCTCCGGCGCCGGCGGAGGAAAAGACCCTTACGTGGAGATCACGCTCGACGTCCAGCCGGACTCCGTGGCCGTGCACAGCGTCCGGACCGCCAAGGGAGGAGCTGAGGTGGAAGACTCGGAGCTCACATTGCTCGCCAAACGGCTCGACAAAAAGACCTCGTTCAGCTCAGTGGCCAGAATCGCCTCCGCACGAATCAAGAAGCTAGCCTCCTTCAACCGCCCCAAGCCTCCGTCCCGGCTAGACCGGACAAAATCCGCGGCGGCGCACGCGCTGAAAGGCCTCAAGTTCATCAGCAAGAGGGACAGCGGCGGCGACGGATGGGCCGCCGTGGAGAGGCAGTTTGACCAGCTCACCGCCAAGACCGATGGCGTGCTGCCCCGTTCCCTCTTCTGCGAATGCATAGGTATAATTCAATTAGCTTAATTTGAGCTCCAAGTAACAATCATTTGATACAAAATTTGAATAAATTGTAGGTATGAAGGAGTCGAAGGATTTTGCTGGGAATCTGTATGACACTCTTGCTCGGAAATGGGACATCCATGGCGATTCCATCGACAAGGAGCAGCTCAAGGACTTCTGGGAGCAGATTTCGGACCAGAGCTTCGTCACCAGGCTTCAGACATTTTTCGACATGTACGAGTACTAATTGCTCTCAGTTTTTTTTACTATTCCATTACTGAGCCTCAAATTTAAATTTTGTGATGAAATTTGGAATGCAGGGTCGATAAGGATGCAGATGGAAGAATCACAGAAGATGAAGTGAAAGAGGTACGAGAAGAATAATTTTAGTACTTATTTTTTCTGACAAAATCACGAGGATGTTTCTTTTCTAATTCTGAGTCTCTGACAAGTACATGGTTTTTACAGATCATAAGCCTGAGCGCATCTGCCAACAAGCTGACAAACATACAGAATCATGCTGAGGAATATGCAGCATTGATCATGGAAGAGCTAGATCCGGAAAATCTTGGATACATCATGGTATATAATTTTATTAAAATGTGTCTGATTCTTTGCAGAAACATGATTTGTTCTGGTTAATTAATTTATGGGATTGAAATTGGTTACAGATTGAGAAACTGGAGCTTCTTCTGTTGCAAGCGCCAAACCATACAACGAGTGCAGACAGCAAGAACCTGAGCCGAATGCTGAGCCAGAAGCTGAAGCCTACATATGAGACCAATCCATTGAGCAGATGGTGCCAAGACTGCAAGTACTTTGTGATGGACAATTGGCAGAGGTTTTGGGTCATAGCCCTCTGGATTGGGGCAATGTCCGGCCTTTTCGCCTACAAGTACATTCAGTATCGCAACAGAGCTGCCTACCAAGTGATGGGTGTTTGTGTGTGCCTGGCCAAGGGCGCAGCAGAGACGCTGAAACTCAACATGGCTTTGATTCTGTTTCCTGTCTGCAGAAACACCATCACTTGGCTCCGGAACAAGACCAAACTAGGCTACGTTGTTCCCTTCGACGACAACCTCAATTTCCACAAGGTAATGATCACTTGTAATAACAAGTAGTCAAGTACTATGTTTTAGCATACATAAGTTAACAATCATGGTGTCATTGTACAGGTGATTGCTATTGGAATTGCTGTTGGGGTTGGGATACATGCTATTTCTCACTTAACTTGTGATTTTCCTCGTCTGCTTCACGCTTCAAGCGACAAGTATGAGCTAATGGAGCCTTTTTTCGGGCATGATCAGCCTAAGAGCTACTTTCATTTCGTGAAGTCGGTTGAAGGAGTGACTGGGATCATAATGGTAGTGTTGATGGCCATAGCATTCACTCTTGCAGCTCCTTGTTTCAGAAGAGGCAAGCTCAACCTACCAAAACCACTCAAGAAGCTCACCGGCTTCAACGCCTTTTGGTACTCTCATCACCTCTTTGTCATTGTCTATACCTTGCTCATTGTCCATGGGATTTACCTGTACCTCTCCCACGAATGGTACAAGAAAACGGTAATGACTGTTACTCGCGCCTAATCATATCTTACTCTTCTTAAACTTCGATTCGATCTGACACAAAAGTTTCTCCTTGGGGCAGACCTGGATGTATTTGGCAGTTCCTCTCACTCTTTATGGCTCTGAGAGGTTGATTAGGGCACTTAGATCCAGCATCAAGCCTGTGACCATATTGAAGGTGGATTTCATTTCTTAAAAAACAAGAAATTGATACCTTAATCAATGTTTCATATTTTACTTTGTTTGTACTTATGGAACCAGGTTGCTGTTTATCCTGGAAATGTGTTGGCACTTCACATGTCCAAGCCACAAGGTTTCAGATACAAAAGTGGACAGTACATATTTGTGAATTGTGCTGCTGTCTCTCCCTTTGAGTGGTAAGAAACTACCTTAAACTCTCAAATTCTGAATTCACATTGTACAATTTCCTTGTAATAACTTATAGCCTCCATATACGAATCTTGTGATTCAGGCATCCATTTTCCATCACATCGAGTCCAGGAGACGACTACCTCAGTGTTCATATCCGAACTCTTGGTGATTGGACCCGACAACTCAGAACTGTATTCTCAGAGGTAACTATGTTACTATATCAAATTTTGTAACTGTCTAAGCTAGCTATCTGACATTGAATTGGTTTATGATTTCAGGCTAGCAAGCCTCCACCAAATGGAAAAAGCAGCGACAACTTGCAAGAAGAATTCAAACCCATGTAAGTCAGTTCTAAAACAATTTGTTAGGATCTGTATTATTCTTAGATCATGAGCTGCATTAATATCAGAAACATTACACGATCCTGTTCTTGTCTTCTATACTTAGCTGTCCGATCTTAACGTTAATACTTCCAAATCTTTTGACCGAAACTTAATTTAGATTTATTTCAATGAATAGCTCGAAGCAATTCGTTGTACATGTTTTATACTTTTCTTTCATGACATATCGATCATTAAATTATTGTAGATTGTGACAGATGACAACAACCAGAGACATTTTCTCAGCAAATATATGCTTTTGATTCTTTAATCTTTGGAGGATAGGATGCAACATCAACACGATGTCATTTGATTCTAAAAGACTAAACTTGTCATTGTTAACGTGCTTACCATATTCTCAACCATATCACTAATGATGATTATTAATAATAATGAACAGTTTTCCCAGAGTTTTGATTGATGGTCCATATGGGGCAGCGGCGCAAGATTACAAGAAATACGAGGTGGTTTTGCTGGTTGGGCTAGGAATTGGAGCCACTCCGATGATCAGCATAGTGAAGGACATAGTGAACAACATGAAGGCCGTGGAGGAGGAAGAGAGTGTGCTAGAGAAAGGCGAAAATGCTAAAAGCAATGGCAATTCGTATTTTTCGCCAACTCCGAAGAGGAAATCGGCAAATTTCAACACGAGGAGAGCTTATTTCTATTGGGTGACGAGAGAGCAAGGGTCGTTTGATTGGTTCAAGAATGTGATGAATGAGGTGGCCGAATTGGACCACAAGGGTGTCATAGAAATGCACAATTACTGTACTAGCGTCTACGAAGAAGGTGATGCTCGATCCGCTCTCATTGCCATGCTTCAGTCCATCAATCATGCTAAGAACGGGCTCGATGTTGTGTCTGGTACTCGCGTGAAGTCACATTTTGCTAAACCCAACTGGCGCGACGTGTACAAGAGGATCGCCTGCAATCACAAAGATTCAAGAGTTGGTGAGTATTTTTGATGTCAATTGAATATAATATTTGATATATTTGCATCTCAATTCTTTAGTATTCTACAACTCATCTCCATATTTGACCATGTTATTTTAGCAATGCTAGCTAATGGTATTAGCAAAGGTTTCTTAAAAAATAATATAATTAGTCTTTGCTTTCAAGAAAATATTATGTTAATTCAATCTATATATTCCTATCATATTAAATTTAACAATTAATTTTAACAGTAAAAATAGTATGATTTCTATGCCTAATGCGTGGTACACATGCCACATAAAATAATGACTTCTTTTTCTTCATTACTAAGACCTTATGTAAAAGATATAGTAAAGAAAGACTCTCCTATGCACACACGTACATATTTGTAAATACATGTGTGTGTAACATGTTACATAAGATATCAAGAACTTTTTTCTTCTATATTGTAGCATAAAATATGAAAATCTCTATCTTGATCCCTATATTATTGTTAATTATTATTTTTATCGCCGGTAGGCCATAGGAAACAGAAAATTTTCTTGTAATGATCATTATACCATACAATATAATATATATATCATGTCTTGTTTCACACTTACAATTATTATATGGCTAATGCATGTGTTTCACACTTAAAATTATTATATGGCTAATGCATGTTACAAATGTAACATAAATTAATCATAACTTTTTTTTTCCTTCTTTACAAGTGTGTGTATATAATTTGATGAAAAGTAGTGGGAAAGAGTCCATTTTGTTTTATGGTGTCTTGTTTCACACTTAAAAAGTCAGGACTTAACCTCACTGTCAACTTTGTTTTTATAGGTGGCTTAATCTAGTGACATTGCTTTAACAAAGTGATGATAATGACTCTATGTATGTTTGTGTAAATTAATATATATTGGATTGAATGATTAATTTATAATAAGTGAGTGTTGTGTGTGTGACTGATAAAAATGCAGGAGTGTTTTATTGTGGGGCACCAGCTCTGGTAAAGGACTTGAAACATCTAGCTTCAGAATTCTCTCACAAGACCTCCACCAGATTTGATTTTCATAAAGAAAATTTCTAGCCAATGGATCACAACTCTTCAATTCTCTCAACCTAATGTCACTTCCACCATGTCTACATATATATATTTTTTTCTCCTTTCATTGATTTCTATACAGTTTCTTTTCATTTTATTTTATTTAAATTTACTTGTGAATTGATGTCATTAAGAGATGGGTTTATAGATAAATATATATATATTGATAGATATAATTCTGATGGGCGAACAAAATCACATTATAATACTTTTATTATCGAACAACAATCATTTTTATAAATACTTGTGAAATCATATAAAAGTGGATATGGATAAGGATAATGGGCACCACCACTAAGCAGCCAACATGCTGACAACATTTTGTTGTGAAAATAATAGAGTATATACAGTGGGATGGATCCATGTCGTTATATATGTTATTGAAGACGCAATTCATATTATTCGTTCCCTCTTTCGCAATGACAATGAGACACATTGTGTCCAACTCAGTCTTTCACGAACGAACGTTTGCCACTTGTTCGTGAACAATGGGAGAAATAAGTATTTACTCCTCGGTTCACGCCTAATAGGCTACAATTGGCCTGACATATTAATTCACTAAGTCTCTTGTACGAGAATGTTACCATGAATTCCTTAGCAAGTTGAGTATTTTGTCTATAGTATATGTGAATAACAACCATTAAATAACTTTCCCTTTTTTTATTTTTATTGAAAGTAACTCATACTATACTAATTATAACTCTAACGTTACAAATATGAAATCCGTCAGAAGCATCTAAGTGTACCCACTTCTCAAGTTACTTTATTCGCAAACCTATCAACAAATCAAAATACTCCATTCGTTCTAAAATGAGTGTCTTGTTTCTATTTTTTACAAAAATTAAGAATTACAAGATAATATAGCGTGTTTCCAATATAACTCTCACTTTTCCACCTATACCCCATGTGCAGATCTGCCCATCTACATAAGTGATAAGGGTAATATGGTAAAATCAATAATATAATAACCTAAAAATAAGAACATGACTCATTTTGGGACAAAAAATTTAGATAAACAAGACACTCAAATTTGAGACGGATGGAGTATATACTAGCTATATGCTTAGTAAAATTCAAGATATCACCCACAATCAAACCGGAAACACTAATTTTATCCTTCTCTTTGATCTGCACGAGTTGAAGTGTATCTATTTTTTATAAGCGACTTGAGAAGAGGTGAACAAAACTAAACTTACAACCCTTTAATTGCACAAGTGGACCACCAAATATCATGCTACAATTACTGTAACTTATTCTTTCATATCACCACCCGAATCATGAGTTGTAACTTGTTTACAAGAGGGTTTATACTCTAATATAATGAAGTTCTGTTTTGCCCAGTGTTACATATTGCAAGAATGTGAAAGAGCAAGCATGTGTCTCTGATTAGTTGAGTCCTCAAAATACTGATATTATGTTAGCTTCACTAAATCCCATTCTCTACAAATAATAAGTTTATGTCCTAGCCAAAGCAGAGCAGCCATGCATATCACTAAATTTACTTGATATGCATCTATTTGGTACAAACAATTTGTCCATTTATTTTTATACTAAATTCCCAATAAATTAGTTCATGTATTAATATAATTTTTTGTTTGAGTTATTTATGCTCTTATTTTAGAATTGTTAATTTTTTTTTCAGCATTTACCTTTACATTGACTTATCAATTTTATATTTTAAATTTACTTGATATGCAACTATTTGGTACAAACAATTTGTCCATTTATTTTTATACTAAATTCCCAATAAATTAGTTCATGAATTAATATAATTTTTTGTTTGAGTTATTTATGCTCTTATTTTAGAATTGTTAATTTTTTTTTTCAGCATTTACCTTTACATTGACTTATCAATTTTATATTTGAAATTTACTTGATATGCAACTATTTGGTACAAACAATTTTGCTTCATGAGAGTTTTCTTAAATTAGATGGACAATTAAGTAATTATATAACTCTTTACCCATTTTCATAAATTTTAACCAAACATTGTAGTCACTTTCTATAACATGTGCAAATGTCCTTATCAACATTACTAAGACGATTAATATTTCGGAAAAATAAAATTCCTCGTTGTCAAACGATACCTGTAAGTTTTGTTAAAAGATAAATGCCTGAAAGATTAAAAAGATTTTAGAAAATTGTCTAAAAGTAATAGTGTAGTTTTGTGATTATCTAATTGATGAATAACTACGGCCAATCCACACTAAATTGTTTCATTTTAATTAAATGGTATCAACTTAATTTATTCCTTAATTTTTTGTTGTAACCAAAATTAGTCTATTAAGTTTCATGTTTTAATCCAATTTGATTTTTGAAACACGAAATAGTTTTCAAACTTTTAAATATTAATTCAAAATAGTTAATAAACTTTTAAAATCTGAATTATTTTGATCGTTATTATTTTGTATTGTTTTGTTCATTAAAACCTATGCTTTTTTTTTTAGAGAATATATTTCTCCAATTAAAGTCTGTGTGCATTTGAAAATTCTACTCATTTAAAATAAAAGAGGCATCTCTCCCTTTGATAGTACCGCTACCTAGGGTTCGGCGGGGGTGATATCAGTTTGGGTTTTGTGAGATTGGCGGTGAGCGTGAGGGGTTCGGTGATCGGAGAGGCTTGAGGTTGGTAGTGTTTGCTGTTGTGGTTCGGATTTGGACTGCGAGGACAGTGTCAGGCTTTGGTGGTAAATCGGGTTGGTTTGCATCAGGGTTGGGGGTGCTAATCGGTGGCGGCAGAGATCGTCTATGGGAGACGCCGTCAACGCTTTCCAGGTTAGTATTATGGACATTTTGATTTGGAATTGTCGAGGTCTGGGAAACCCTAGGACCCGGCAAGTACTTGTTCGGTTGGTTAGAGAACACAAACCCTTTATCGTTTTCTTGATTGAAACTAAACGCAATCGGGTAGAGTTAGAGGAGATTCGTGTACTGTTACAAATGCAAATGTGCTTTTCTTGTGATACGGTGGGAAGGAAAGAAGGTCTGGCTTTATTGTGGTCTAGGGAGGTCATGGTGTCTTTGTAGGGTTGGTCGGAAAACTTTGTGGATGTCTCGGTTGATATGCGGGAATGGAGTCAATGGAGGTTCACTGGTTTCAATGGTGAACCAGACCGAACCTTTCGTCATCATTCTTGGGAAAGACTTCAAACACTAGCCCCATTGAGTCTATTTCCATAGGTATGTGCTGGTGACTTCAATGACTTCATGTCATTTGGGGAGAAAAAAAAAGGACATTCATATTCAAGGAGCTTAGCTGAGGGATTTGCGAAAGCGGTGAGTGATGTTGGGTTATTCGATATCGGGTACAAAGGATATGAATACACATGGAGAAGGGGGTCGGGCATGGACATATCCACGGAGGAAAGACTGGAAAGAGGGTTAGGTTTGATTGGTTGGATCAGGAGGTTTGGGGTGTGGAGAGTTCATCACCTGCCTTTTTTTTACGTCGGATCATTGCCCCTTCATCATTGGTCCGGCGACGGAAACCCCGTGCAAGGCCCGACGTTTCAAATTTGAAAATATATGGTGCGGTGAGGAAGATTGTGAGGAGGTTATTCGGGCAGCGTGGGAGGGAGCTTCGGTAGTTGATAGGCTTCAGGCATGTGGAGTAGATTTAACGGCTTGGGGAGGTCCGCTAACTAGGACTATAGGTCGGGAGGTTGCGATGACGAAACACTTATTGGATCAGTTGAGTGTGAGGAAAAACATGGAGGGACGCCGTAGGGCTGAGAAGGCAAGGTTGCTCTACTTGGGTTTAATGAGGAAGCATGAAGTCTTTTGGAAACAACGCGCTAAGAATCATTGGCTTCGGGACGGGGATTGCAACTTCTAGTTTTTCCATAGAGCAGCGTCGACACGAAGGCGGACAAACACTATTTCTCGACTCAAGAATAACCGGGGCAAATGGGTTGAGGATCCAGGGTAGTTGCGTGAGATGGTTGCGTCTTTTTTCAGTGAGCAATTTTGGAGCAGGGGAGTATTGGGGGCGGACAGGGTTTTAGAGGTGGTTTAGAGAAGGGTTATGGATGCGCAAAATATGGTTTTGGGGGTGGCGCTCTCCAAGGAGGAATTCAAAAGAGCGTTAGACTCCATGCACTCGGTTAAAGCACCAGATCCTAACGGTTTCAACCAGGGGTTCTTTTAGAGGTATTGGCACATTGTGGGTGATGAAGTCACATCAGCTTGTATTGATGCGCTAACCAGAGGACGGATCCCGGAGGAGTGGAACGAGACCATCATTGTTTTGATTCCGAAGAAATCGGAACCAAATGAGGTAACGGATTTACGGCCCATTGCTTTCTGTAATGTCTTGTACAAAATTGTCTCCAAAGTGATAGCTAATCGGATTAAGCCAATCTTAAAAGATGTTATTTCGGATACCCAGTGCGCTTTCCTCTCGGGACGGCTGATTACCGACAACATATGTGTGGCAAATGAGCTTTTTCCATCACACCAGTAAGCACCAAACTGGTTGTTGGGGTGCCCTCAAGGTCAATATGGCAAAAGTGTACGATAGTGTGGAGTGGGAGTTTCTACGAGGGATGATGCTGCGCCTAGGGTTTTGTACTAATTGGGTAGATTTGGTGATGAGTTGTGTCAGGTCTGTTAACTTTTGAGTTGAGATGGATGGGACGCTTTCCTGTAGGTTTACGACTTCGAGAGGCATCCACCAAGGGGACCCGTTGTCGTTGTATTTATTCTTGATTGTGGCAGAAGGGCTATCATGTTTGATGAAGCATAAAGAGAAACTAGGAGATATCAGTGGGTGTTAGGTCTCCTATAAGGGTCCGGTGGTCTCCCATCTCTTCTTTGTTGATGACGCGTTGATATTTTTCAAGGCACGACGGGAGGAGGCCAAGGCTGTCAAACAAACACTTGCGGTTTATGAATCATGTTCAGGGCAGAAAGTCAACTATCATAAGTCCTTTGTTATGCTAGGAGCAAAGGTGGACCCGATAATTGGTAACCAGTTGGTGGATTGTTTGGGGGTACAACAGATGCAGAATTTTGAAACCTATCTTGGTGTGCCAAGTGTAGGGGTGGTAGCAAAATTGAGGTGTTTGATTACTTGGTGAGAAAGGTTAAGGCCCTTACATCCACATGGTCCGCACATGCCCTATCTAAAGCAGGCAAGGAAGTGCTTTTGAAAGCAGTTGTGCAGGCAATCCCGGCTTATTGTATGGGGGTTTATCTCCTTCCCCTGACTACTTGTAAAAAGATCGAACATGTTATTAGCAGATTCTGGTGGAGCTCAGGTAAGGGATCATCAAAAGGCTTGCATTGGAAGGCTTGACAGAGTATGTGCAAAGGGAAGGCGCAAGGGGATAACCTCGTTTTATTGAGGAAACAGATTTGGTAGCTCAAGAGGTATCCGACTTTCCTATTCAGCCGTTTGTTTCGTGCCAGGTAGAGCCCGCACGACTCTTTCTTCGATACGGGTCCCGGGTCAGACCCTAGTAATGAGTGGCGAAGTATACAAGCAGCCCATGACTTCATTCGTAAGGGTAGTATCAAGCGGGTGGGCGCGGGTTTCGATATCAGAGCCCTCCTTGACCCATGGTTTCCATCGCTACCTCATTATATACCAGAGGTGAACCCAGGCATGTTCCGGGTGGTGGGGCCAAACGTTTGCGTCTTTGAACTGGTCTCAGCTCGTACCATTTTCAAGATTCGTTTGAGTCGGACCATGAACGAGGATAGGTGGTATTGGATAAATGATAGGAAAGGACACTACACGGTGCGTAGTGGCTATAGCAAGATTTGGGGGAGCCTAAGGTCTAAAGATGATGGTGGTCTCGAATGGAAACTGATTTGGGATGTCAATACCAAGGGAAAAGTTAAGCATTGTATTTGGAGAGCTGCCACGAGTTGTCTGCCAATTTGGTGTGGCGGCGGGTTGAGGTACTAAAGGAGTGCCCCAGGTGTAGGAGAGCCCCGGAGATAGTAGAGTATGCTCTGTTGCATTGTCTTTTCTCTCTATCGGTATGGAAACGAATAGGCATGCATGTTACTGCTATAACGGCTGAAATCTTTTGAGATTGGATCTTTAGTTGGGGAACGAAAAGACAATATCCCTCAGTAAGTGTTTTTATCTGGCCTGAGAGATATGGAAAAGGCGAAATGAGGGAGTGTGGAACAACAAATGGCTCATGGAGGACGAGACCCTTATTCTGGCAATGTCTACACGGTCTGCGTGGATTGAGGCCCAAGGCGCCCCAGACATTGAAGGCTCTAGGGTGACCCAGTCCCATCATTGGCAGCCACCGGAGGAGTCGTTTGTCAAAATTAACACGGATGGAGCCTTTTTCCCGAGAGCAGGTAGAGCAGGTGGGGGTTGGGTGGCTCGATCAGGGACGAGGGCTGTAGTGGGGGGGGACCAAGTGGGTTGGGACAAGGACGACGGGGCGGAGATGGTGGAAGCACGGACCATACTGACAGGTTTGGAGTGGGCAAAATCGGGGTAATGGAGATGGATTATTATTGAGTGACGCGAAGTTGGTGATTGACACTATACAGACCGGAGGGTAGGGTTTTCCCAGTGTCTTGGATCTGGTTTATTCGGATATATTGGCTCTCACGCGTTTTTTCAAGGGGATTTACTTTGTTTATGTCCCTAGAGTTTGTAACAAGGCCGCTCATTTACTTGCTAGGTCTTCACTCAATATCGTAGGGGTAAACAGGGGTAGGGGTTTTCAAAATGTACAAGTTGAAGGGTACCTTTGAGCCCTAGTGAAAGGCATTTGAATGGTTGGATTCTGCTTCTCCTGGTTGAGAATTGATTCCAAATCTCTTTGCACTGTGCTCAATTGGCTCCTCATCCTGTAATTGAAATATAATTTAGTAAAGAAGTTGAAACGTACCAAGCTCTTGCTTGGCTCGTTACACTGGAGCTCAAAGATTCTGCATTCCGCCAATACATTGTTGACAAGGTAAAGCGGGGGCTGAAGTCGAACAAGTGTAGCAGGTGATGAGGATGCATAGAGTACATTAATTTCTTCAACGACTTGTTTGGTGTTTTCCAAATGGGGAAGGAGAGGATTTTCTGACAATAAATCGGTCTCTTTGGCCTCCTCAAAATTCGTCAAGAACTTTCTTCGGAGAAACTCCACAACATCCGCTGCCATCCGTTGTCTCAGAAGCCGCCTGAATTAGATGCAGAATATGACAAATTGTTCATAAAAAAAATGAATCAGATAGATAAAGAAAATGTATCCACAGTGGTTGACTACACTATGAAACTCAGATCTGGTGGTGGTCTTGGCAGAGAACTCCAAACTGCGCAAGAGCTTCAAGGAACCAAGCTCTGATGTGGTGTTCGGTGTTCCAGCTTCGTAATCGCCGGTTCTTGGCTGACTATGACGTCAATGCACAGTAACTGGTGAAGCTGAAGAATGTGGCGGGATGAGATTTCAATCTGTGCATGAGAGGTGGAGATGCACAAACACAACAGTTCTACAACTTAAATGGTGTAAGCTACATCACAAACAAATGACTTCATCAAACCTATTGTTTTCAGAACTTTTGTAATTGAAATAAATGAGATTGATTGACATTCATATTTTTATGTTTACCGCACATGGATAAGTGAGATTTGTTCAACTTGTTAACATTTTGAAGCAATAATTGTTTTCATAATTCTGAAATAAAAAATGATAAGGCAATCTTAAATGGTTGGCACTTGGCAGCCCATGTAACGCCACAATTTTGTAATATGTATTGTGTGCTGAGGGGACTATCCATTTTTTTGAAATTGGTCCAACTGACAATTTACAGTAGATTGCTTAACTCCACGCCAGCTACTGTGCCACATCGCCGTGACACGTCGGATTGAAGTCCCCGTCATCCTCCAACTCCTCCACGCCTGAACTTTTGCCGGAACCCTAACCACCCTCTTCAATCCAATTCTGTAAAAACGTAGAAATTATATTTCAATTTTGGATTTCACTTAAATTTGGAAATGGAAATAGAAATGAAAATTAAATATGTTTTGGTACCTTTTTCTTGGAGCAATGGCAGAGACCGCTGGAGGAGTCGCCGCACTTGCGGAGCCCATATTCTCAGAGCTACACCTCCTCTTCAGCGACGAGGTCGACAGCAGTGACTTTCTTGGTAACGAGAGATGAGACAGATTCGTAATTTGGAACGCCGACGACAACGGTTCTGCTTGCTGTCGGTGTGGCCTCTGGACGTGAGAGACGAAATGAACGAGTTCGCGGCCGATGAGTATGAGAAATTGATGGTGGTCGACGACTCCTTCTGATCAACACTCACTCCATTCTTGTAGTTATACATTGTAGGCGGTGGGATTTGCTGGATCGGCGTCACGAAGTTACCCTGGAGCTGGAGCTTTTGTTGATAGCCGGTTGGAACAAGCAGTTTCCGGATCGGACTCGGATTCGCCGCCTCCGGAGCTCGTATGAACCGTGCATGTCTGGTCCTTGTCCGGCCGAGAAGTACTTCCAAAAACCAAAATCATGTTTTTTTTTTTACGGAAATAAAATATATTATTCACAACAGGAATGGTACAATTAAGGTGACGAGGATTACACACACAAACAAAACAACTAAGCAAAC
>JAYMTA010003647.1:0-13849 GCA_036897625.1 Pelargonium cotyledonis | reverse complement strand
TCGGCCGGGACCTTCGTCGTCGTCTTCTTCCGTGAGCCTCGACGGCGTCTGCAGCAGCTGGACTTGCAGATCGGACCTCCATGGATCTTCGCTGAGCTCGGCGACAAGGAGGCCCAGTGCGACGCAGATCGGCTCATCGGAGTCCCGGACATGGAGCCGGAGACGTCGCAGACGACGAGGTGAGTCCAGATCGACCGTCCCGGACATGGAGCCGGAGACATCGCAGACGGTGAGGTGAGTCCAGATCGTCCGGCGGCGCTCGGGTTCCAGATGTGGCCCTCGACTTCCAGTTGCTCCGGCGTCGCTCCTTGCCGCCGATCTCCCCCAATCTGCAACTGGAACCGCTGCCTCCGTCGCCGCCGAGGAGATCTGCAACGGAGAGACCCGATCTGCAACACGATGCACTGTTCTTCTTTTTTCGTTTTCTTTTTTTTAATATTTAAAGCCATAAGGGCTTGTTTTGCTAGGTTTTTTTTTTTTTGTTAAGAGGGTAAAATGGTCATTTTAACCTATTGGATGGAGTTTTGGATGAAATTTTGAACGAAAAGATGTTTGACATAGTTTAGAGTAGCCAAGAGTTAGTTTCAATAGTTTAGAGTATTCAGGGTTAAAAAGTGGTAAGATAAAATACATATGTGTAATTTTCCTTTGAAACAAATCTGTCCTATGTCCATTATATATCTGTGATCAAATCAAATCTTCTAAAAATAGAAAGAACAAGATTTAAAGATTAGTAAAGTTTTGCTTGAATGTCCGATTGGAGTGCTTACATCACCAGAACAAGTCCTGTTGGTTCTTCTAAAACATATTCCAACAGTATGTACCCATGTTTATGATTTATATAATAGTCTTACTAACTTTTAACTTTTTCAACCATATGGAGATTGTGATAAAAGGAGGAGAAGAGTTGGGCAATGGCATATTTTTGTAGGTGTACCAATTTGACCCTACTTTCATCGCATTGCTGACTATCCAGATTGGCCAAACCAAAAGCACTCATTTTCTTGGGTGGAAAAGCACTGTAGTTAATGCAACTCATTCAAATTGTAGTATGAAACAAATGATTTGGCCTTAATTTGTTTCTTACAACACTTTATCTCAAGATTCTTCGTGCGTGCGTAAGTGCATTTTAGTACTATGTACCATAGTTGGTGCGGCGGTTATACTGTGCTCTAATCTAAACAATGGGAAAACTATCATTTGTGTGACATTGACTTAATAAAGAAAGGGAAAAAAACAAACTGTCTTAATCTCCAGATTCATTCAATTAAAGATTATCCTTATTAATGTTGGTATTTCTGTATGTGTTCATACCATCACCACCTGTTCACATTACATCATGTATATCTACCAGATCCAGATATATATATATATATATATAAGCACTTACTGATGTTAGCCACTAGACTTTGATCTGCTACTCTTAACTCCTCTGTTTGCTTCTCTCATCTTCTTTTATACAAGTAGCCTCGTGCCTAGCCCTATTCTATATTATAATCATCATCAGTATCAAATTCTATGCTTGAGAGTCCATGGAAATTTCATGAAACATTTTTAGTATGAGATTCCGAAGCATTTTTTTATTATTTCTTGACCCTATTCTATATGAATCAAATCTTATCTCTGAATACAAACAATATGCCAAAAGCTTGATGGGGATGCCAAAACAATTATGAAGGGCACTACCATACCATTACCATCATTGAGAGCACTAGTTTTAGTGGGCGTCAAAACAATTTAAACACCTAAAGGGAATAATTATTCGTGCTTCTCTTTTGTTCTTTAAGGATTTGCAGTCATAAACCCCCAAACATTTTTTAGCTTATATCATAGTGCTTGATTGTATATCACCCTCACAAACGCAGTAACACATCTTGTATTCAAATGGATTGGTTTGTTGCATTGTTTGTTTTGTCAATTGTGGTATCTACTCTGTTTTCTGGTAGCACCAGCATTGACTCTATCATGCAAGGCCAATCTATCAGCTCAAACCAAAACATCATTTCTTCTGGCGGAACTTTTGCTTTAGGATTCTTCACTGCAGGCCCTTCTTCAAGCATTTACCTTGGGATTTGGTACAACACAATTACCAACTCCAACAGAACAATTGTATGGGTTGCCAACAGAGAATCCCCACTACATTCTCCAGGAGTCTTTACAATAGGTGAAAATGGAAATTTTGAGGTTCTGGATGGAAGTAAAAAGGCTACTTGGTCATCTAATGTGTCAGTACTCAACAACAACAACATAGTTGGAATGCTCAAGGATAATGGAAACCTTGTACTTAAACAAGGTGAAGTTACTATGTGGGAGAGCTTTGATCACCCTTGTCACATATTGTTGCCAGGTATGAAACTTTCCTTTAACCAAAAAACCGGACAGACAAGGTTTGTTACATCATGGGTGGGCGTAGATGATCCCCGGCCAGGAAACTTCACTTTGGGTGTTGACCCTACTGGGCCAACACAGATTCTTGTGTGGAACAAAAATCAACCATATTGGAGAAGCTCTTTAGGAAATGGTAGCTGGACTGACACTAGGTTCAGCAGATCAAGAGGAACTACATTCTATTCTTCCCAAAACTTCGATGGCGAAGAATATTACTTTACATACAGCATATCAGAAGACACTACTCAGCTGATGGGAGTTTTATCTCCCACAGGCCAAATTGAAGCACTTGTTAGGCTGAATAGCAGTAGACCATGGACCCTTGTGTCGAAATGGCCCAACAAGACATGTGACTTCTATAATTCTTGTGGTCCATATGGTGCTTGTGATGAGAAGGATACTCAATCACCATGCAAGTGTTTAACAGGTTTCAAACCCAAAACACAGAAAGAGTGGGATGCTGGGAACTGGACAGGTGGCTGTGTGAGGCAAAGGGAGCTAGGATGTGACAAGGAGGAGGGATTCTTGAAATTTGAATTGATCAAGTTACCAGATCATGTAGTATCCGCCGGTAATAGGAGTGTCAGTGAATGCAAATCTGCATGCCTGCAGAATTGCTCTTGTTCAGCTTATGCTTATTTCAATTTCAGTGAAGCAACTACAGTGAGATGTCTACACTGGTTTGGAGATTTGGTGGATCTTGTGAAAAACACAGGGGACAGAGATCTTTACATTCGTCTTCAAGGATCTGAACTGTGTATGTCTTCTTTTTTCCCAACAATTGTCTTACTTGTAAATGACATGTGTTCATACCTAGATGATCTAATACTTTATTTATTTGTTTGCTGCTGCTACTGCTGCATTGCTTATTAGCTTGATAGTCTCAAGCTTGTGCTTATTCAGAAAGAGGGTGTTAAAAGAAGGTACTGTCTCTCACCATATTTACACACTAATAACTGAAAATATAGTCTTATATAGTAGTGCTCAATATTGCAAGCTTTATGCTAAAAACTTCTCTTCGCAAACAGAGGAAACAGAACAAAGTATGACTGGGAGTAGCAGCAATATTATAGCTGGAGGAGCTCATACTGATATAGAGCTTGTTATGTTCAAGTTTAGGAGCATACTAGATGCAACAGATAACTTCTCAGAAACAAATAAACTAGGAGAGGGTGGGTTTGGCCCTGTTTATAAGGTAAAAGTCCTACCACCAGCTCTTCTTGATGGTTGTATGTTTTTTTTACCTGCTGAGGTGGTGGATCCATGCATTTACATTTACATGGCTATTGTTTTTGTAGGCTAATTTTCCAGGAAATAAAGTAGTTGCCATAAAAAGGCTATCTAGGAGATCTGGACAAGGATTCCAAGAATTCATCAATGAGTTGAAGCTTATCACCAAGCTACAACACACAAATCTTGTTAGACTATTGGGTTGCTGTGCCGAAAAGGAGGAAAAGATACTGATATATGAGTACATGCCCAACCGAAGCTTGGACAAATTTCTTTTTGGTATACCTTTTTGTTGATAAGGACTTCATTATGGATTCAAAAACAACATAATCATATAGCAAGCTAACCCTTTTGGTTTTTCCATGATTAGGCCCTTGTGAAGGTGCAAATCTTGATTGGGGCATACGTTTCCAGATTGTAGAAGGTGTTGCTCAAGGACTTCTCTACTTGCACAAGTACTCTAGACTTAAAGTCATTCACAGAGACCTAAAAGCAAGTAATATTCTGTTGGATGGAGCAATGAAACCCAAGATTTCAGACTTTGGAATGGCAAGGATTTTCGGGATAGATCAAACTGAAGCAAAGACCGAACGAGTAGTGGGCACATAGTAAGTACTGCTACATTAATTTATGTCTTCTGTTAATGTTGTATTTGTAACTATAAAATTTAACCATGCCTACTTCTATTATGGATGCAGCGGCTACATGTCACTTGAATACGCATTGTATGGACAATTCTCTGAGAAATCAGATGTATTTAGCTTTGGAGTATTGTTACTAGAGATTGTCAGTGGTAAGAAGAACACAGACTTTCATCGGACAGAACTCTCTCTCACCATTCTAGGATGGGTAAGTACTAAGGAAACACGAGCATAGTGTTTTCACTGATGATTATGCACTGCTTGATATGTTTTTGATATGCAGGCATGGGAGTTATGGAAAGAAGGTGTTGGGATGGAATTAGTAGATCCATTGATAAAAGGATAGCTGCTGCACCCAAGAAGTTGTGAAGTGCATCCAAATTGGGCTTCTATGTGTTCAAGAAGCTCCAGCTGATAGGCCAACAATGTCTTCTGTGGTTGCTATGTTGGGAAATGAATCTGCATTGCTTCCATCACCTAAAGAACCCGCCTTTTCCACTCGTGGCGGTTCTGGTTATTCTTCTTCCCACACATCTTACTGCTACTCCAATAATGAGGCGACAATGAGCATGCCGAAACCTAGATAGCGAGAAACTAATTAAGAGCTCAAGTCAAATGCTTGTAATTCATAACAAATACTGCAGGTGCCTCGCCTAATTCATATCATTTTTGAGAAATCATTTACTAATAAGTTAATGTTTGCAATTCCACAAACAGCTACTACTTGAGTAGTTGTTCCATGCCTCGATTGTAACTCAGGCACCAAGTGATGATTTGATTGAACGAAATTCGTAACAATCACTTTGATGTGAAAGGAGTAACAATTTTTAGTTTTTGTAAGCAAGGGATTGAACCAAGAGTTATTTGGAATACACTACAAGAAAAAATAGTCATTTGCTAGGAAATTCTTTAGCAAACCTTGATTTGAGCTTTTGCAAGGGAATTCATTGCGATTAATTGAAATTAGCAATGAGGTTATAACACTTCATAAAAATACTTGGATTCAGATGGACGTTTCGATTTCTCAAATTCACTTGGTCAAGATGGGTATGAATGAAATTTTACTGTGTGTGGTGATTTTATTAGTTTTGCTTAGTGCAAGCTAAAGAAATTAGGAGTCATTATCTTATTTAAAACTTAGGTACCATGAGCCATAATGTCATTTATTTCACTTAGTCTACGTCAAAGATGACTCACATTTTTTTCTCTTTCTTATTTATATATATTTATGGAAATATAGACATGGTTGAGTATTTTTGCAGTTGCAGAGACTTTGCCTTAATTGTTTCAACCTCTGCAGGATGACTATTTACAGTCTTGGTTCCAATACCTGCATCCTGCATTCATTCATTTGACTTTAGCTAAAAATTCGGACTATTGACTTATTTTTAACCAAAATCTCTGCTTCAACCCATGGAAGAATTGTATACAAAATCAAATGAGTGAGCTTCTCTCACACACTAACAACTTATCAATGGACCCCAATAATCTTGGGTGAAGTGACCAACAAAATGTAACCATAAATTAGCTTACTGGGTGAGATAGAAATTCAGAAAATTTACTACCATTTCTGTTCAGTGAGGATTTGAAGAATCATGAATAAGAACCCTATTTCTGTTTTTTTTTTTTTTTAATTTTATAATCATTTCTGTTTTTTTGGGTATATATAATAGGAGAAATTACAAACAGTTTATATGTATTTGTCATTTTTGATACCTATCTACGTAAAACTATTTTGTTTGACATTCAACCCCTTTATATTTAACAAGTCACTATTTACCAGTTAAATTTAACTAAAAAATACCATCTCTTATCACATGTACTGCACATAACTAGCTATATTTTTTTAAATACCCATTTTGCCTTCATCATTTGTTCATAACCATTAAAGATTCTGATACAGGAAAACTCATGAGTTGCCGGAATCTGCAAATTTTTTGCCAGAAAATTCAAAATGTTGCCAACATATGAGATTTGTTGCCGGAAAATTCAATAACCTTGCCTGAATATTCAAAAACTTGCTGAAACTTCACGTGTTGCCGGAATGCAACAAATTGGTATAATTCCACATTAAATCCAAACAATTAATCGGTATAAATTAAAGAAACAATTCAATTAACTGGTTTCATTTCATCTAAATTCATACAATTTTATATTCAATCCAAACAATTTCGAATTCAAATCAATAAACGATTTCAGAAATGAAACCCTATGTCCCTAATAAAAAATAAACCCAAATATGACAAAAAAAAAGTTGAACCCTAATCCACGGTGCTCCAACGTCGTCCGCCGTGCTCCACCCTCAGATCTGATACGGCGTGGCCGGAGAGAGCAAGAGAGAAGATACAAGTTCTCCGGTTATGGTCTGCTCGAGGTGGACGTAAATCGCGACGGAGAAAGGAGATCGTGGAGGACGGAGATCTGAACGATCTTATGCCGTTGTTGTGTGCTCCATCGACGACGGGTCCACGCCGTGAGAGAGCAGCCGAGAGAGACGCAGAGACGCCGGAGAAAGAGAGAGGACGTGGATGGCCGCTGTGGCAGTGACCTCGCTGTCATCGTCGCCTTGGATGTACATTTCTCGACGTTCTTCGAGTGCCACCTGCACGATCTGAGCAGCAGATCCATCGGAGCATGCCATCGCTGGAGCCGATTGCCCACCCGGGGAGCCGTTTAGACCGGCGGCGCACGCCGTCGTGGCCGTGGCCGTGGCCGTCGCATCGGAGTGTCTAGCTTGCCATAGGTGTTGTTTGGGTTAGGGTTTTGCAGAGAGTGAGGTAGAGAGAAAGAGGTTAGTTGATTTTTTATTTTTTTTTGTACTCTCACTTAAGGGCTTGTTTGGTTTGACAAAACTCAAAACTATAACGGTATAACAGTCTTCTTATACGAAACTAACGGTGTTATAGACGAAATAGTATTTTGTCAAGTATACAAGGGCTGAGTATTAAACAAAATAGTTTTACGTAACTAAATGTCAATAGTGACAATTACATATGAGTTGTACGTAATTTCTCCTATATAATATGTGGTGTGTGTGGGGGTCAATTTTTTAAGAATACTTAAAGGTAGAGTTGTTGGAATTATTTGTACCATTTTGTTATATTACCATGTATTCTAGTGAGGCTAAGACTAGTCTTATCGATCTATTTTGTTTTCCACTTTATAATTTCTTGTTTGGTTCGTCTCATTATTGACTGCTGTGTTGATTGTTCAAAGTTGAATGTCGGTTATGGTGTGGTGTCCTGGAGGAAGAAATTGAAGCTTTTGGCTCCATCTGCTATCTTTTGTTTATCTATTTTTTGCTTCATTACTTTATCTGATCTCAGTCCCACCTGTTCTGTTTTGTATTCATTATCAGCATCACCATACAACACTTTCTGCAAAGCCAGGTATCTCCATGACTCCATCTCCTTTACATTTTTCATCACCTACCATTTGTGTTTGGAAGCTTTTGGATTATTTTACACTTGCTCAAAACTGGTCAAACCAGTTGTAGACATTGATTGATGATAATCTTGCCTCATTTTCTGTTTTTATTTCTTTGCTAGGAGGACTTATGGGGTATCTATGTGTTTATAGCTAGTTTGCAGAGACAACCCATCAAATTTATGACCCTTTTGTTATATCTGTAGTCTCTGATTTCCTCTCCCTCTCTCAGGAACATATAAGTATATATGATGTATGCAATGAGGTGGTATGTTGCATTCGCAGTTTTGTCGATGATATATTCTCTTCTCCCAGTATGTACAAGCCTAGACACTATAAGGCAAGGCCAATCCATCACTTCAAACCAAACCATAACTTCTGCCGGTGGAACTTTCCGATTAGGATTCTTCAATGCTGGTCCTTCTTTTACTAGCACCTATCTTGGTATATGGTATAATACCATTACGAGCAACAGAACAATTGTATGGGTTGCTAACAGAGAATCTCCCCTTCATTCTCCAGGAGTATTTACTTTAAGCAAAGATGGGAATTTTGTGGTTATGGATGGGACTCAAAATATCATTTGGTCATCAAATGTATCAGTTTCAGTTTCTGATATAAACACCACAATTGGAGTACTAAATGATAATGGAGACCTTGTTCTTGAACTTGGTGATCAAAAACTGTGGCGCAGCTTTCATAACCCTTGTGACACATTGTTGCCTGGCATGAAACTGAAGTTTAACCAAAGAACAGGTAAAAGAAGGTTTCTTAGATCATGGGCAGGCATCGAAGACCCTCGACCAGGAAAGTTCACTTTAGGAATTGATACCACAGGACCTACACAGTATCTTATATGGAAAGAAGGGCATCCCTATTGGAGAAGTGTGGTATATGAGGGTACTAGGATTGAAAATATGTTTGAGATTTCAAAGGGAACTGCATATGACATTTCCTACAACTTTGATGGTGTTGACTTTGTTCTTAGTTACAAGATATCAGACAACAGTGAGCAGGTCAGGACCATTTTAACTCCGACAGGCCAAGTTAATGTACTAGCAAGGCCAAATAGTAGCAGTTCTTGGAGACTTGTAATGCAATGGCCCGTTGTTTTATGGGATTTTTATGATTCCTGTGGTTCATACGGGGCTTCTGATTATAAGATTGTATCTCAGTTGCTGTGCAAGTGTTTGACAGGTTTCAAGCCCAAAATTCAGAAAGAATGGGATCATGGGGATTGGACTGGTGGTTGTGTGAGGCAAAGGGAACTGAAATGTGACAAGGGAGATGGTTTTTTGAAATTAAAGAGGATCAAATTACCGGATCATGTAGTTTTTGTAGGAAATAGCAGCATAATTGGATGTGAATCTGCATGCCTGAAGAACTGCTCTTGTACAGCTTATGCCTACTTTAATATGACCAAAGAAGCTGTAGTCAAATGCTTGAACTGGTTTGGAGATTTGACAGATCTTGTACAGAATCATACCGATGGCAAAGATCTTTACATACGCCTTCAATTTCAAGACTCTGATCTGCGTATGTTTCAATCGTCCAAATTCCTGTTATTTCAACTTTGTCACATCTAACATTATATTCAATGCTAAATCTTGATTCTTTTCCATGTAGCTGATGGTGCTAATAAAGATGTGGCCATTCACAGTAAAAACAAGTCATCTCTTGTAACTGCAGCTATTGTAGTTGCTATTGTGATACTTGTATCTTTTATTATTTTTGGCTGTTGGATGTTTAGGAAAAGGTGGCCAAAGGAAGGTACTTCCTCTTGCAGACATTTTTTAAATTCTTCTGTTCTTTACTGAATAGGCTTTGCTCTGATATATAGTTTACCCTTTGATAAACAGAAGGAACTGAACGATTTTTGACTGGGAATTCAGCTGAAAGTGCTCCTGATTTAGAACTGGTTATGTTCGAGTTTAGGAATATATTAGCTGCTACAAATAACTTCTCGGAAGCAAATAAACTAGGAGAGGGTGGGTTTGGTCCTGTTTATAAGGTAAAGGTAGTTACTTCATTTGGATCCCTTGAGTTTGTACATTAACTTGTACATTAATCAGTTCTTTTATAGGGGACTTTGCCTGGAAATCAAGTGGTTGCCATAAAGAGGCTTTCAACGCAATCTGGACAAGGATTTCAAGAATACCTCAATGAGTTGAAGCTCATTGCAAAGCTCCAACACACAAATCTTGTTAGGCTCTTGGGTTGCTGTGCTGAAAGGAATGAAAGGATTTTGATCTATGAGTACATGCCCAACCGAAGCTTGGACAAGTTTCTTTTTGGTATGCTATCTTTATCTCTATCCAGGATTATTTTTTTCTCTGCCTTGCAATTCATGATATAGCTAATTCAACATGTAGTCAATCAATCACGTATCATTTTTAACTGTCATTCAATAATTAGACCCTTCTGAAGAATCAGTTCTGGATTGGAGAAACCGGTTTTGCATAGTGGAAGGTGTAGCTCAAGGACTTCTTTACTTGCACAAGTACTCTAGATTGAAAATCATTCATAGGGACTTAAAAGCAAGTAATATCCTGCTGGATGGAGCAATGAACCCCAAAATTTCAGACTTTGGAATGGCTAGGATTTTTGGAGTTGATCAAACTGAAGCAAATACAAATCGAGTGGTGGGAACATAGTAAGTCTGATACCTATGCAGCAGCAGAGGCCTAATTAACATTATTCATTAACTTTCTAACTCTGTTATGGATCATTGCAGTGGCTACATGTCACCCGAATACGCATTGTATGGGCAATTCTCAGACAAATCAGATGTGTTTAGCTTTGGAGTTCTGATGTTGGAGATTGTTAGTGGTAAGAAAAACAACGACTTCCATCGGACCGAACTCTCTCTAACCCTTTTAGGATGGGTAAGTAAGTTCTTGATTGCACATCATGTCTTTTAATTAGAAGCATAAAATGAAGAAAATATTTAGAGTTTGTGATCATGTCTGCAGACATGGGACTTGTGGAAGGAAGGTACAGTGGTGGAGGTGATCGATCCATTGATGAAGAGCTCGTGCTGCACTGAAGAGGCATTGAGATGCGTCCAAATTGGGCTGCTGTGTGTTCAAGAAGATTCTGTTGATAGACCAACAATGTCTATCGTAGTAGCTATGCTGGGCAATGAAACTACAGAGCTTCCATATCCCAAAGAACCTGCATTTTGCACTCGCAGTGCTGCTGGTTTTTCTCCTCAGACATCTACCAGCTATTTCTATGATGAGACAACAATGAGCATTCCAGAGGCTCGTTAGCATCTTGTATTAGAACATGTAAAAGAGCATTGAAACTGATTGGGCTAGAGTCTTAGATAGACGATAAAATGATTGGGCCGAATGCACAGGGAATGAGATGGTTTTGTTGTTCAGTAAAGCCCATCTCATCAGCAAACTGAGACAACTAAACATCATCCATTCCTCTAGTTGCATTGCATGTTTCCTAATGAGTAATGAGCACATAATAATTTAAGCACTTCCCTTGTTTGTTGGTTCATCAAATCATATCATATCCATATGGAATCAAAATAATGGAGATTATCCAAAGAAGTTGCTGCTGCAGTTGAAGCAAGACATGCATTGCTGCCTATTCTAGTAACCTACCCTACCCTTACTTTTTGGTTTTCGACAATTTGAATATCTATGTTTTTATCCTTTACTCTCTAGAGGTTGGGATGATACCTATATTCTCCTCTAGTCTTCTAGTTTCCAACCCTCAAGAACCGAATCTGGATTTAACATAACAACTTTGACATGTGGTTAAGAAGACTAATTAATAAGATAACATCAATCTAAATTTAGATAAGAAGACGCATAAGATGACATCGTATAAGTTTAAGATTCGTCCCAAGTCAAAAGAAGTCGAATCAAGTTGAATAACAAATTTCATTTTAGAGTGAATTATGGAATTCAATTTTGTTTAGTCGTATGATTAAGCTTTGGTTGTATTTGGCTGATAAAGTACATTATGGTAACCTTTTTTATTTCTCTCTTCTCTTTCAAGTTTTTGAACCAGCCCACAATTTTAATTTTGCTAGCTCCAGTTGAATTTGCCGACTTATTTCAAGAGCTCTGCGCAGTAGTTTTCGACTGAAAGAAGCCAATTTCGTGACCATACCTCATTGAACTCCTTGCAGATTTGGCTAGTGTGGCAGCAATTTCCAGGAGAAAGAAGCGTTATGTAACCAGCACTGAATTTTGAACCAAAAGAAAAATAAGCTACCAGAAATTAAATCATCTCTACTATATGTTGTTACCTGCTGATATTTTGTGCGCGCTTTTGGGGTCAAGAACATGTTCATTGGCAATAAAAGTTAGTGGTCCCACATGGTAGCCAAATTAGATACAAGAAGAGATGGACAGAAAGCACCATATCATGTACTCGATCAATTCATGCACTAACCACTCACAACAACAGAAGCTTCTTGTGCTTGCTTGTGGGATTTTAGTTTAGATATAGGGTTAGATTCTAAAGCCAGGAATGATTATGTTGTGATAGTTGTGTCATGTTTGTTCATATTGTCAATGAATTATTGTAGATTTTGTATAATTGCAATGTATAATATTGGTCAATCCTCTTTACCTTCTTTTGTTTACTGTTGTTGTTAATCTTTAGGTATAATTGTTATCTAGCCTTACATCACAGCATCAATAATGGATGCTAATTCTTCATAGAGAGAAGTCCATTTACTGATGAACTGTTTTTATAAGGGTGAATTTTGAATAACACACTCGAGATTAGGTCCAAATTCAGATGAATTTTTCAAAGTAATTTAGTTATGTATTATTGTATTGTTTTTATGAAAAGAAGAGGTTAGGTTAAGAAGATGAGGCATTAAAATGAATCCCTGGGTTTCTAATGTGTCACATTTATTAATTGAAACTAGTGATCATATTTATATATATATATATATATATATATAGTTTTACTCTTTAAAAATGAAAGATACTTTATCTTGGTAAGCAGAGAAAAATAATCTCTCTCTCTATTTGAGAGCAAATAGTAAAATAAAATATTTCCCCTTTTAAATACAAATATGTATATATGTAGTCATGGACAAAATGGTAAAATTTAGGGGTTGTGGTCTTTAAAATTCAAGGGTTGTGGTCTTTAAAAACAATTTCTTTTAATCGTTTAAACTACGTTGCGTGGATAGCTCTAATAATTTAACCCAAAATCTCATTATATTTGTTTTAATAAGATTTGAACATACAAACACCAACAAAATGAAATATATATATATATTGATACGTCATTTTACGATGCAAAAATTAGTACATTGAATCAAGAGAAAGATTGGAAGGATAACAGAAGATGGAATGAATCATTTGCACTTCACATTTTTTTTCCTTCTTGAAGGCCGTGATAGAGTTGTCACGTGCAAAACATACAATGAGAGATAATGTATTATTTTATTAAAATTAATGATTTAGGTATGTGGTAATATAAAAATATAATAATATGTAATACACTACAATACAATTGCAAATTAAAATTACATATATTGAACAATCTTACAAAGAGATTCAAAATGAACTATCGATTTACTTTAAAAATGTAGCTAGGGTTGATTATTGCATAGCTCATATACAGTAGCCTATACACAAATAATGTTATAGCAGTTGACAGACAAATAATAGTTGCAAGAAACAGTTTTCTGGACATCGACAGCTACCATAATACCAAAAAGAAGTGCCAAGCATAAGCTGAAAGATTATCATCAAATTAATAAAGTTAAAACATCAAGAAATTTCATTTCGTAAAGAAAATAGAAGAAAGTTACAACAGACAAGGACTTGTCTCCACTTTCGATCAAATTGTCTTCCAAGACCTTCATTTCCTTAGTGGATTTCTTAATTTTCTAGGTCATTCAATCGTCTTTTTCACTAGGAAAAAGGTACATCTTAGTACCTAATCTATTCAAGTCGTATCGTTTAAGTTCTCAACCTCTAAAACGTGTCGTAGTAGTCCTAAGATTAGACGAAAGTGCCAATTTAATCTAAAGGTTCCCCAAAACGAGCCCAATAAGAACAATTCATCAAAAGCAGAAACGGAATCCGTTAAGTCCTTATGACGCGTCATTTTTTAATATAAAATAATAACAATAATAATTTAAAATACTAATAATAATAATTTTTTAATATATATAT
>JAYMTA010003646.1:0-13853 GCA_036897625.1 Pelargonium cotyledonis | reverse complement strand
AGAGGGCGGCGGAGATGGTGGACGGTGGAGGCTTGGTGAGAACGATTGAAAAATCCAAATAAGAGAAAATGAGGCTAGGGTGAACTGAGGTGCGAGAGAGAGTCAAGATGAGATTAGTTTCATTTTTTTTTTTTTTTATTACTCCATCCGTATCAAAATGGGTATCTCTATTTTTAACAAAAATTAAGAATTACAAGATAATTTAGTGGGTTTTTAATATAACTCTTACTTTCTTCATGTGCATCCATGTGCAGATTTGTCCATATGCATAAGTGATAAGGGTAATATGAAAAGAACACTAATATAATAACATAAAAATAAAAACAAGACACTCATTTTAAAACAAAAAAATTTAGACAAACAAAACACTCATTTTAGAACGGAGGGAATATTTTTTTATCATTTTAATTTGAAATTTGCTACGCCATTGCCACGTGACACGCGTGACGTTGCAAATTCTGGACGTCTCAGTTTTGAAAGTTTCTTGTAGTGTATGTTAAGTCTTTACATTTGCTCTGTGTAGACTATAGAGTTTAAATTTTTATAATTACTGAAAAATCTATAACTTATCAATACATGGAAGTCACATCCCTTGTGATTTGTTGATATTGGTTAGTACTGGTTCTCTCATTAGCAAAAATGTCACATTAAAATAAAACATAACAGTGATATGGTTTCCCAGTAATTCAACAAAGGGTTCCTTTAATATTCACTATTGATACTAAAATTTAATTAATTAAAACACTAATTAAGGATCTATTTAACATAAAATGAATACCAAGAAAAACTAAATTAAAGTTAAGCCAAAAATCATTGAACCAAAAATAAATATTAAGATAATTATTTCTAATCATTCTCTACTATTAACTTCTTGTATACTATTAAAAAGATAGTAGTAAAAAATCTCTTGTGCATGCACCTATCACCCCCAAACTTTTCTCCCCGGAAAATTCATCATAATTGATGGAGGAGACCAAGTCATTTTGTTAGCGACACAATTATTTAAGTACATCAAACAAATTAATAGAGAAAAATGTCAGAACCACATGAAAATGTACATTAAATCTAGGTGGGTATCATGTCGGAAAAACTAAGTTCAAACGTATGTTGTCAGAATTTTACGAATTAGGGACAACACGTAATGTTCAATTAAAAAGCACACACAATATATTTTAACGATTTACGAAGTTTACGTTATTAGTGAATTATTCAGGTTATAAAGTATACCAAATTCACCAAAAACAATAATAAATGATGAGATAAAAAGAAAAGGCAAAAAACGAACCACAACCGAAATGAACAAGGTTTTAGGAAAACAAGTTTTGAAAAACCCAATTTTAACAAAACCAAGTTATTTAGAAAAACAAAATTTTAGGGAAAAACAGTTTAATTAAAACAAAGTTTTGGAAAACCAGATTTTAAGCAAAACTAATTTGTTAGCAAAAATAGTTTAATTAAAACCAAGTTTGGAAAACCATATTTCAAGCAAAACCAGTTTGTGAAAACAATTTTAGAGCATGACAAAAACAAAAGAGAAAAAGAGATAAAAACAGATTAGCCGGAAAAGAAAAACCCACGAAACAACACATACACCAACAGAGAAGCAGACAAGGAAGCGAAAGCGAACAATAATAAAGGAAGAACAAACACGAAACACAATAAGAAATAGCAAAGCAGAATAAAAAGCTAATGGAACTAACTCACAGATCACTCTTGAAAAAGAGATAGCCTTAAGAAGATATTGCCCCATACCACGTGCACAAGTCCCGACAATCTCCTCGTTAGGATAATCCGTGAACAGCCTCGTCTTAGAGCACATTCTGCCACGAGCCTCAAACGACCACTGCACCCAAACGTATCTCCAGCGGGCAAGAACCACCACGGACAAAAAGCTCTTTCACAAAGTGTTTAAACTCACAATATAGCTAGTGATCCTGTGCAAAAACGTGTAAGAGAGCAAGAGGAAATGTGTGCCTTATATAGAGGCTAGTTGGACACATTTGTAACAACAGAATTAAAGAAGCAATTAAACATGGGCTTTAAAAACACGACCATTCTCTCGGTCTGGTTCGATCCGATCGGTCGTGTCGGGTCGTGCCGTGCCTAGGCGAGGCAAGGCGAACGAGCGTGTGGGCTTGGCCCGTTGTGCCACTCTAATTCTTGTTTGTTAGTATTAGAAGTCCAAGTGTATTAAAACACTACTGGCATCTTCTTTTTAGGCAATGTGGGATTCTCAATTTGCACACTTATCTCATTTAATGAGATAAACACAATTAAATTAATCTCATTTATTTAAACCAATTTTAGTGGCTTTCAAGTATGGATTTCCACCTTAAATTAAAGGTCATAGTCTCATAGTAAATTAATCCAAGTGTCACACTACATAAAGTAGTCGTTAGTTTGTAGGACACTACTCTAGGAAAAGAATAATGATCCTAAAAACCAACAACCTATACTTAAACATTGATAATTATAATTTAAAAACATCCCGTGTTTGGTCTAAAGTGGGTTTTCTCATGGCGAGCTTGTCTTTGGCAAACTTTTTGATTGTTATCGTTTTACTTAGGGATCTCTAGAGTTTCTATTGGTTCGGCAGAAGTTTCGGTGATAGAGTTCATTGGTGTATGGATGTGTGAGCGAAGATGAAAGGCAACGTAGAGAGTAGAATGATGGCTTTAATGGTAGAGGAGGAGAAGGATGTGCACCTTGATCTCTACATACGTAAATCATGACGCATTGGAAATGATCGAGAGGGTGGAAGGAGGGCGCAGAGGTTGGTGTCGCACTTCCCGCAACCTACTGAAGGTTATTTCAGACGAGACCAGTTTTACATCATCCGACAAAATAGGGTGGGATGGGTGGTTGTCCAGGACAATGATAGAGGTCGTTGTGGTGGTGGTGGTCTAGTCTCTTGTCTAGGACAATCGCAGGTGCACCTTGATCTTGATACGATCTCAGAAATAATTGACCAAATAATTATAACGATGTACCAGTACAAATTTGTATATTTAAACCCGAGGTGGACCAATATTTAGTATGTGTTTTTTTTATCAGCAAACGGTAACTTTTATATAAAAAAAACCCCGAAGGTTTAAATAAAAGTTAAAGAAACGTGCACCGAAACTAGCTCAAACAAGAGATATAATCAGTCACCCAAGAAGTGAAACTAAAAGAAATTACAAAATTTGAATCAATACAGGAAATCAAGAACAAAATAAAACTCTGAATGCGAATGAATGTGATCTCTTCTACCGAAGGATACTTATCCTTGAAAATAAGACCGTTACGCGCTAGCCAAATAAATTAGAAGGTTGTAGAACAAGTTGCATCCCAGAGTTTCGATCAAAGACGATCACTTGCACACAATAAAGGCCAAACAATTAGAGATTTAATATGGTGGTGCTATTTTAGTCCCGGCTTCGTTCGGGTTTCAATTCTCATGCCGGATTTCACTTTAGGTATAACTTTCTAATCCAACATAAATGCTTACATGACAAATTCAATTCGATTCAATCCCAAAATTGATCAGATCGAATTTTATATATCTGTAAATGACCGAGTCCAAATCGCTCTTGTAACTCTCAATGTTTATAGATTTTATGCCAAATGTCCTAAATGAGATAAGATACTTGAAAAATGACCCTCTTTCTAAAAAAAATCAAGTAAATGGTCCTCCATGTCAGAGTTCATTGGCTTAACGCCACTCCAACTGACATCAGGAATTTAACTGCGGTTGTTAACCGTGGTTAAAAACTGCAGCTTAATTGATCGTATTATTAAAAACTGCACTTAAATTGATCATTCTAAACAACAAAAGACACACCAAGCAAGCATGGAAGAAAGTTCAAATACTTGATGTGCAATATCGTTCCATTCGAAGCCAAGAATTTGTATTCCAAACAAGCGCATTTCGCGCTAGCTAGTCAAACTAACCAAAGAACAATAGAACAAAGCTCAACTCAAGCTCTTTGCACTCTGGCGGTGCCGGAAAAAATTGACGGCCACGCAATGAGTCCCAAAGGCATAACAAGCCTCCAGAGCAGCCTAAAGAAGGAAATAATGGTGAACATCCGGATGAGCTCAAATACTATTTCAATTGAAAGACGTAAGGGATTGAACTTAATTTAGATTCTTGAGCAAAAACGATGATTGGCCTTAAAGGATGAGATTAATTGCAAACTAAACGGGCCTTCACAAAACTTTGGCTTATGAGCTCTGGCGCCGACGATTCTCCAATTCCGTATTGAATTAGTAAGTATATATATGTAATTTTGAATTAATTTTGTTAATGAAAGTTGTATTATGAATTGCTTCTTTTTTTTTTTTTTTTGTTGTCATAATTTTAATGTTGTGAATAATATGTAAATGTGAAATGTGATTTGATGTATTTAATTGCAGTTTTTAACCACAGTTAATAACCGCAAATAATGCCCTAAAGGCTTTGGCAAGTGGCCTTAAGGGCTTAATGGGTTACTTGATTTTTTAAGAGAGAGGATCATTTTTCAAGTTTCTTATCTCATTTAGACCATTAGGTATAAAAACCCCATGAGGAGCATTGTAGGGGCAACTGATCCCTCAAAAATATTTTTGTTTAATTAATATATATATATGTGTGTGTGTGTGTGTATTAAATTTATTTCATATTCTTCTACATTATTTGATAAAATTTTCATTTTTTTCCTTTATTGAATATTAAACTCTTGCCTTAATTTGACAAAAAATAATCTTATAATTAATTTGACTCTACAAAATAAGTCTGCATCCATCCCTAGGTCCACTCTCTTGTATCAAAAGCTCTCTTATTTGGTCCATTGTGAGGACTCATTAAAGGCCATGTTTAATAGAGCTAAATAAAAAATTATTGAGTCATTATCCGCTTAATTACGTTTCAATTATGTAAATGCATGAACATTGGCGGAGCCAGGGGGCGGCAATGGTACGCAGCTGCCTATATCAGCCCCCTAAAACTCCAACACATACATCTGAATAACTTTCTAATACACAAAAATTGCCTATGCCTACTGATCAAGCTCTCTACTGGACTACTACTATCAACTGGGAAGAAAAGATAAAAAATTTCTTTATAAGAACAATTTTTTTAAACACTCATTTAATTTTTTCCGCCTACCCTTAGCCTCGAGGCGGGCTCCGCCACTGTGCATGAAGTACATGAAATGGGATATTGAAATTCTTACGCCGTTAAAAATTCTAAATATAAATACGATCTAAAATCTATTATAATGTTGAAAGACATCCATTATAATTTATAACATTTGTGGCTTGATATTGAGAAGACACACTAATAATTTTATTGTCACATTTTTGCTATTGAAATGGCGAGTTTAAACACCATTGAAATGAGTTCTGAAAAATAAAAACAATAGTTACGAATATTATGCAGTTCAAATGAGCCATTAAGCTCTCATATATTTTTAAGAAAGAAGTTTAACATCTGCAAATAAAATCATTGTCACTGTTCTCTCCTCCACTCCATTCATTCTAATGGAATTCTAAATAATGTATTTGGAAACTAACATTTCATATGTATGCTGAATTCGAATGAAATTAAGTGTCTTGTACAATTTTAATATATATTTGTATTTATATGTGGTTTAAATTCAAAAACATTTCAAACATGCGTACGATATGATATTTCAATGACAATTGTTCTTTATCATATAAAAATCTACAATTCACGAATATAATATTTGATAGTAATTAGGGTAAATTGGCGTTATAACCCTTGTACTTGTTGAAACTTTAGTGTTGCCCCGTACATACTTTTTTATATAGGTTTGGCTCATGTACTTTTTTGAACTTTGGTTTTGGTCCAAATGACATGCTATTGTCGGTCTCCCACTTCCACATCAACGAGAAAGCCACGTCACCTGTCCTCGTACGTCACCCTCCATTTAGACCAAAACCAAAGTTTGAAAAAGTACAGGGGCCAGAACCAAAAACTAACTTTCAACTATCAAAGCATTATAACTATTATTTTTATTCTATATTTGGCCAGAACCAAAAACTAACTTTCAACTATCAAAGCATTATAACTATTATTTTTATTCTATATTTTCAATTCTTTGATTACAAACAAATGCAAGATATGAGTGTTGTATTAGACTTTCACCAATGTCAAAGACGATCAAACCAGTTTATAGACAACAAAGTATTTGTAACCTCATTCGTTCTCATTTCTTTTTACTGCAACACAAGTTAAGTTTTACGATTATGTTTATGTTCTCTCATATATTTACTTGGAAGAAGGATGAAGACCATAATAAGCTAACACATATTATCAAGTGGATTGACGTTGTTCAGAATGTGGGTAATGTTGTATTGTTGCGCGTTATGTCCATATGTGGTTTAATCATCGAACTGAGTTACGAGAATTATAACATCTTTATTATTGGTGCTCTTGTGTTTCTATTCTTTCTTGCACTTCCTCATTTCTTGCATTTGTTTGTAACTAAAGAAGTGGAAATAGAGAATAAAAATAATAGGTAGAATGTTTTAGTAGTTGAAAATTAATTTTTGGTTATGGCCCCTGTACTTTTTCAAACTTTGGTTTTGGTCCAAATGGTGGATGACATGGAAAAAATCTGACGTGGATGGATGATGTGGGTTTCCCACTGACGTGGAAGTGAGAGACCGATAATAGTAGATCATTTAGGCTAAAACCAAAGTTTAAAAAAGTACATAGACCAAATCTATATAAAAAAGTATAAGAACTATGGCTCCAATTTACCCTAATAATTAATAACCTTTTTTTTTTTATCAAATTGATAACCTCTAATCAAGAAGGGAAAAGAAGAATTAAATTAAGAAAATAAAAGATTTATATTTAAATTTGTAATGGAAATGTTGTTATTGTTTGTTGGAGGCGAAAAAACGGTTGTTAAGTGGTTAGTTCGAGCTGGCGGTTTGCATGGAGATTAGTGAGCTGTGGGCCCCACAAGACTGTAACTACACACGTTAATTTACAGCTCCGACCTAAACTAACTCACTTTCTTCATTAACCACGAATCGCATGAACGCTAGCTCTTCACTTTTTATAATTTTAATTTTACTAATTAATTACGCATTTGCCACACCCACAATTGCTACTATTATTTTGTTTACTCTTCTTTACATTTTGGGTTTACAAATGGTTTTCGGTTCACTCTCACTCTCTTTGAGCTACAATTAAAATTAGTTATCATTATTATTATTTTGTAATTAAATGAAATTATCATATTAGATAGTTGAAAACTCAAAGAGTTGATACTATGGTCAGTAGTAATTTACCATATAAATAATTATGTTGTGTATATTGATCCTAAGTGACTTAATCGATCTAAACATTTATATAGAAATTGACACTGTAATTTTAGAAATAGACTTGGTGTACTTAGTGGTTTGTCCATATCAACTAATTACAAATGTTAAGAGTAATTAATTTAGAAGTGGTTGTTAGATGTATCATGCTCGTTTGATGAACATTTTGTTTTGTAAAGTGTTGGCTCGTGATTTAAAGTGCAGAATCTTTTGAGGGTTAACCGCTCTTCTCTTCAATATTTCATGTTCATGCAAATAAACAATAATTGAAAATTGAACATGCATCGTTAAGAATTTAAAGTGATAATTGTTTTGCATTATATATATGTATAGTATTGTACGGTAACACTCCATTATTTGGAACTAAACAAAATTGCTTGATATATTGCAACTAATTAACACAAATTAAAATGTATAAAAATTAAAGCTTATTTTAAAATATAAAACTACAAATAAAGTTGTTACAAGTAATAATAAATTACAGCAACTACTACTACAAGATGTTAAAAAAATATACTACAAATTCCTATTATATTTGCTTAATATTTGTTTTAATCTCTCTACTTATCAGGGTGATTATATACTAAAATGCTACTGGTAAAAAATTTCTAAAATGTATGAGAATAAAGAATTACAGAAATATCATGAAACTTTTCTAGTAATTGTGTATGGGCAATTTTTAGACTGTTGGCCTCGTATTGATTATTTTCCGAACTATTTTGTTAAGTTTTTGTTCCTTAAAAATAAAAAAAAAGTGTGCCAATAGCAAAACGAAATTAATGTTTCCTTTAACATTCTGTAACTGAGTTTGTTTGTTTAATTTTTATTATTCCGCAAGAAAGTGGGAGGATGGTAGATAAGGATTTAGTGCTTGTTTGGTTATGGTGACTCTACTTTCAACTCAGTAGGTGTCATATACGATTCTCAAATTATTTTATTTGAAATGTTAGGTTCAAGTAAAATTATATGTATTTAGATCGATACTTAGAGATTTGAATTTGAATATGTTTTAGATCTAATAACAATCCAAACACGCCCACAACATGTGAATATGTAATTTCAAATTACAAATCTTAACTCGTCATTTGAAATTTTAATTATGATTTTGCAAATATTATATTTGTCCTTTGTTTTCATGACTTCCCATTCGTACCTCCTTTCCAACATAATTATGAAACATGGTGTTATGTTTAAATGAAGCTGTAGTTTACGATGTTGTGCAAATGATTTTAAGTAGTTATATGAAGTTTTGATTGATTAATAGTTGTAACATTGAATGTTCATACGTTTGGTCGATCTCACTTAATTAAAGTACGACGCATGCATATTTATGATCCATTTATGTAAAACCGTGTAGTAGGTAACACTATGAGTGTAAAAAAATTTTACGGTTCATCGAATTTTCTCCCATATATGACTTTTATAAGTGCAAAATTATTAATTTTCACTCATCATACAAATATATATATTTCTTTAACCCAAAAACTAAAAAAAATATTATTTCAATTCAGAGAAGATGAAATAAAACCGATGACTTGAAAACCAACCCATTTAGACAAACCCAACAAAATATAACCAAAGTTTTAGTTTGTTACGTATACATGAGGGTAGTGGCACAATTGTCAACACAAGTTGCGTGAGTGGGAAAAACGTTTTTGTTTGATCTCCGCTCGACAACCAAATAAGAATTAGTACAAGTGTGATAAAACAAATTAAAATTGTCAACCATAAATTTGTAAATCTGCTCAAGACCTCTTAATTTCGACCTAAAAAATATATACAGTCTGGAATGTTTTTAATATTGTGACTAACATAAAATATTAGTTGCAATACCTTGTATCATTTTTCTTATAGTTATGCTGTAGTTTTTATTTTTATCCATTTTAAAGTTAAATTATGAAAGTAGAGTATTAAAACTGGTAAATTTTAAGAAAATCGTCAACGAAATCGTGGTTGACGAAAAGGGAAAGAATTGTTTATTCTCAGTCTAGAAATTACAGTGCAGTAAATAATTGTATTTTCACGTTCCTAACGCCTGCGGCTAATCGAATATTCGAAAAAGGGAAGAGAAATAAAAAACCAAAATCATGATAGAGATCAACAGCTGGCATTCGTTGATGGAATCAGTTGCAACTGGTAACGAGTACACTATATATTTCTCTGCAGATGGTCATATATATTGGATTAAACAGGGCAAATAGAATTGTTGAATCTTGATCAGTTACCTGCATTTCCCAAATCGTCTCTCTCTCAGAGTCAATATATCAAACACCTTATTTTTCTCTCACACTCAATTCTCGAAGATGGGCTGAAATTGGGAATTTCAAGTCTCTCTCTTCTTGTTGCTTCCAGGATTCATCTGGGTTTCCATTTCTTTGCCCACTAGAACTCGTCTTTTTCTTTGGGTTTTCTTCATTGATTCCAAGAGAAAAAACAAAAAACAAAAAACTGGTATGTATGATATTCATCTGTTGATGATCATGTGCATTTTGTTTCATTTTCAGCTCTCTTTTTGGTGTCTGTTGACTGATTCTTCAGGACAGGGTCCATGCTTTTAGGAGACAAAATGTATGTGGACGGACCTTGCTTTGATCCCAACGGCGACGACGCTGCTTCTGCTGCTGTTGATGGCTTCTCTCACCTCACAACCAACAACAACAGTTTTGAGGACAATCTGAAGCTTTCCATGGAAGAATTCTCGTACCCACATCACAATCCTTCCCAGGACGAGACCTCCGCCGCCGCCGCCGCCAATGGGGCCATGGAGATCGAGCTGGAGCAGCAGCTGCGGTTCAACATGGACAACTGTGGTGGCTACGCCAACACCCATTTGATGCACGACCCCAACCAGATGATGTCTATGGATCAATCCAATTGGGGGGACATGCAGGACATGGGTTTCCACAACCAGACTCAAGACGGCCACCAGCAGCTGGAGCCCCCCTACCCTCCGACGCCGGACCTCCTCAACCTCTTCCACCTCCCCAGATGCTCCGCTTCCTCTCTCCTCTCCAACTCCACCATCACCTTCGCCAACATGCCCGGAAAGCCCGCTAATTTCCAGACCGGGTCGATCGGTGGCTTTCTCGGGGACCTCCCCACGGGGGTCGCCGATAATGGGTCGGCTTTGTCCGTCTCCTTCGACCCTCTGTTCTCTCTAAACTTGCCGCCGCAGCCTCCTCTGTTCCGGGAACTGTACCAGTCTCTGCCACTGGGGTACACCTCGATGAACGCCTCTCTGTTCGGCGGCGGGGACGAGAGAGAAGGAAGCGCCGGCTTGTACCAGGACGGAGACTGCCGGCAGTACGATTTCGAGTTCAGCAAGGGTATAGACGGTGGCAGGGGAGTCAAAACCAGGAGAGGAAAAGCCACCAAACCCTTCACCACCGAGCGCGACCGGAGGACCCACCTCAACGCCAAGTACACCTCCCTCAAGGAATTGGTCCCCAACCCCACAAAGGTAATCAATCAATGAATTAATTGATTCAAATGTTTTGTTATGTACTTTTGTTTACCATTTTGGGAAATTTATGAATGTTACTTCAGGCGGATCGAGCATCGGTTGTGGGCGATGCTATTGAATACATCAAGGAGCTTCTGAGGACTGTAAATGAGCTGAAAATACTGGTGGAGAAGAAGAGGTGTGGGAGGGAGAGGATGAAGAAGCTCAGCAAGGAAGAAGATGGAGAGGTGGAGAGCTGCAACATGAAGCCTCTTGGTTGCAACACCAACCCAGATGGCCAATCCTACAATGGCTCATCTCTGAGGAGCTCCTGGCTGCAGAGGAAATCAAAAGACACAGAGGTCGATGTTCGCCTCATCGACGATGAAGTCACCATCAAGCTGGTCCAGCGCAAGAAGATCAATTGCTTACTCTATGTGTCCAAGGTACTCGATGACCTCCAACTCGATCTCCACCATGTCGCCGGAGGCCATATCGGTGATTACTACAGCTTCTTGTTCAACACCAAGGTCACAATCCTACAATCATTCATTTTGCATACCAATAACCAATTTTAGTGTATTCTTACATTTTATGCATTACCCAACTGTCATTTTCTTTGTGTGTGCAGATTTATGAAGGGTCTTCGGTTTATGCGAGCGCCATAGCCAACAAGCTCATCGAGGTCGTGGACAGACAGTATGCAGGCATGCCACCCTCTGGTAGCTATTAGGGGATGGTTGGTTTCTGATACTCTATATATGAAATAAAGACTAATGTGGCTTGTGGACAAGCTAAACTAGCATGAAATAGGAACTTACTAATCTTTCCCAGTTTAACAAGTTTATGGGTGCAATCCTATTCTATGTTTAGAGTGAGTTGTTGCTGTTTCTTTTTTACATATATGGTTTGCAATTTCAGAACTCAGATAGGAACTATGTTATTAACTCCAATTAAATTGTTAAAAGATGTTCTTCATTTGGAATGTTCATATGGAAACAAGCAGTGTTTGTTTGATTCAGAAAGCAGGGTCTCATGTAAGTTAGATTTAGAGAATTGAAAATAGGCAGGCCAACAAGAAGTTGAGTGGTCGTTCACCATCTTCCAGCTGCTGATTATAATTACACAAAAATTATGTATAAATTAATGTCCAGGTAGGTAGCTTGCTGGTTGGAGATCTTGAGATGATAATCAAATATAAGCAGTTGAGGTCCAATTATGGATATTGTAGTGTGAATTTCTTAAGGAAGAGATGTGGAATGGTGATGTGAATTTGTTGAATGGAACTGTCAAAAGATTCAATGGTGCTCACTTGCTCAGTCACCACATCCCATTGATGTTGACATTTATTGCTAGAGAATGTTTCATTTGTCTCTTTTACAATTTGCAATTGCAATCAATCCATTTGAAGCTACTAATTTGGATTTGAATATGCAGATATGTCAATTTGGATCCGAATTCATGGATATTTGAAAATCAATCGACATGTATTTGATCTGATCAAATTCGGATTGAATCATTTTCTCTCACGTTGTTGCAAAATCGGGCAGGATCGGGTTTGATGAGTTTGGATCGGTTAAAACTATTTATTTTACACTTAAAAATTTTGAAAATTTTGTTAATGTATCATACTTTAAAAAATGTGAAGTTTGTTGTCACTTGATTTACACGTTGAGTTATTCACCTATTAACTTAAGTTGTTGAGTCGAATCAAGTTTGACATGTTGATAGAGCTTGTTTTGTTTGGGCTTAATGAGTCGCATTTGTTATCTACCTTCTTGGTTCACACGTGAAGGAGAATAATAATATATCTCAGAATGAAAGAATGTGAACTATCACTTGATGATATACACATTAGACCCCCTACCTAGAATAACAAAAATTTATATCAAATTCCTTTAGAATAGAATTCAGAATAATTACTTTTCTAAATCTGAAAAATTCTGATTCTAAATTCGAATGGTTCCCTCTAAATACATTCATCGTCACAATCACAAACCATTTGATTATAAATTAAAGGGTTAAATGATTTTGACTCTTGCTCGTTTTTTTGGTTTAACCCCTAATTATATTTTGCCTTATTTGAAGTGCAATATTAAACAAAATTTAATCTAATTAGTTAACAATGTTAGTGATTTCCTGTTGACTTAAACAGATGACAAATAAAACAGGAGGTAGTAAAATATTTCAGGGGCAATTTACCCATTTTAGAACCCGTCCCCTAAATGGTGTACTTGAATGGGCAATTTGGGCTTAGAAATTTGGGCCTGGAATCTCACCTATCAACAAAAGCCCAATCTGCAACTTTATTAGTGACTTACAACACATGACCCCCTTAAAACTATTTTTGAAAACAGATTATCCCCTCAAACTCTTCCAATCATGTTATGCCAGTTAAGATAAACAGAAAATGTCATTTACCTCAGCATGTGCATGGCACATGAGAAAGATATTTATAATATGCCCAAATTACCCTTTTCTTAAAATTATACCCTCAAAGCTTGAAGAATCTGGCCGCCGGGAACTTCAAGCCTTGAAGATTCCGGTCGCCTGAAATTTCAAGTCTTGAAAATTTCAGTTATCATACTAACTTTTTTTATTATAGAAAAATACATCAATTCTAAAGTTAGTTGCTCATGATGTTCTATTTTTTGTTTTTCAAATAATCAATTCTATCTAACTTGAAATTAAAAACACCAACATTCATAGATGATTAGATGTGCAGACTCCGGCGCCGGAATTAATCCCATTTTGATGTTTTACAAACTCATATATGATAGAATTAACCCAATACATTTACAAACTCACAAATCTGAACAAAAAAAGATGAACTTGATGTATGCAACAATTACAAAATAAATCTGGAATACAAATTAGAAAAGTGAACTTATGAACTAAAAAATTACAAAATTTCGACTCAAATGTTTGTTCGCCCAGTAAAAGGAAAAAGAAATTGATGAACCCAAATATATTGAGCCAAAATACCCCAAAAAAAAAATATTAAATACCAAATACTTTTCATGAATCCAGATCTGGAAGCTTTGCGGTGGCGGCGGTTGATTGGCCGGACATTCCACCTTCAATGGCCTCTGTC
>JAYMTA010003645.1:0-13862 GCA_036897625.1 Pelargonium cotyledonis | reverse complement strand
ATCTAATAAAGTAACATATAATAACATAAACATGATAAATCGAAGCAAATAAGAGATAAAAGCGGGGATAAAACATAATAAATATCAATCTAAATGTGAACGTGTCATGGCACGTGGCACCTAGCACTATGTCATCTTCATCTCATAAGGGCGGAGTTGCGGACTCGCTCCTAAGCCATTATCTCGCGGACTCGCTCCCATACCATAGCTTCGCGGACTTGCATCTAAAATCGTGGCCTCATGGGCTTGCTCCCAATCCTGTTAACATCCGGCATTTCCTAGAACCGCGGCGCGCTCTCTTAGCTATGGGATGCACCCGAAGTCATCAATAGCTTCCAAAGGCACCTACCTCGACCGGGGCATAAAAAATGTCTTTGATAGGAGTCATGCCCAAAACATGTACATGCTCCATGCACAAGACTAAGTGGATCGATTGGCGTTTGTGGGGACGTTGGATGGTGATGGATTATGATCATTGATTGCGAGATGGTTGTGCATGAAGGATGAGCCCGTGGCACTTCCGGTTTCGGCGGTGACTCGGAAGCGTCTCTGACCAACAAAGGTGAGCAAATTTCTTTGTCCATGGTAGTCATTGTGAGAGGAGACGAAATAGGTGGTGTCACTCCTCCTTCCAAGGAAAACGTGGGACAACGGTGGTTTCCATTCCGGCAAAGCGCATGTTGAAGGAAGATGCCATGGAGCATCTTCGCTCATGTGTGGCGACACGGTTATTGTTCTTTGAGGAGGAGCAGGTCATTGACGAAAGTTTGTGTGGCGAAAAAGGAATCACAGATTTGTCCGGCGTGCGTTTGAGTAGGCGGAGGTGGTCTTCGTGACCTGCACGTGGAGAGACGTAGCGCTCGACGAAGGCAATGGGAGGAGGAGCCAAGTGCGTGGACTTGGCCGTGTCAGTGTCAAGCTCTTTGTTCTTGGATCGGAAACAACCTCCGTGTGTATTGGCTGCTTGGTGATGGACAGAGACGCTTGAGGTCTGTGTAGGGATCAATGGGGGTTTCGGCAGCTTGTTCCGTGCACATCTCACATACTATTGGACAAGTCTTTGACAAACAGAGCCGGTGGTGTCTGCAAGGTCTGCGTGATGAGACAGATGTGCCGGAGGAGGAGCGACATTTGCACGAGCTAGGGCATAAAAGCATTGTAATTAACGTCATGGAGATGATGAATCCCCAAATTGGTTTGAGAAGTTGGGCTTGTGATACATGAAAGTGGGCCAAGCTTCAATTTGTGGTTTGTGTGGCCCAAATGAATTTAGGGCTCACATGGGCTTCATTCAAGCCTTGTGAAGATTCTTTGTTATATTTTTTTTTTACAAACAAACTTATGAATTTTCACATGATTTTTGGGCATGCTCCCATAATGTATATTTTAATTTCGAATAATTAAACCCTACTATCTCATCGTATCATTTTATTTTCTTCTCATTTTTGAAGCTTCTTCGTCTGCTATCAGAATGGTTGGCCACTCAGGGAAGGGTAAGCAAATTTCTCTGAAGATTAGATTGTACCTCAGAGAGAGAGAGATTGTACCTCAGAGAGAGAAAGATTGTAGCTCAGAGAGAGAGAGATTGTACCTCAGAGAGAGAGAGATTGTACCTCAGAGAGAGAAAGATTGTAGCTCAGAGAGAGAGAGAGATTGTACCTCAAAGAGAGAGAAAGAGAGAGAGAGAGAGAGAGAAAGATTGTACCTCAAAGAGAGAGAGAGAGAGAGAGAGATTGTACCTCAAAGAGAGAGATTGTACCTTAGAGAGAGAGAGAGAGAGAGAGAGAGAGATTGTACCTCAAAGAGAGAGATTGTACCTTAGAGAGAGAGAGTGTACCTTAGACAGAGAGAGAGAGAGAGAGAGAGAGAAAGATGGTTTCGAAATGGAAATGAGAGGCAATAAAGAGTGAAGAGGGTATTTAGTTATATAAGAATATTTAGGGTTTTCTTTTAATGCTGGAAGGGGTGGGCGATCCAATCTCATATACAGTAGTTGAGATCGAGAGACGATGATTCTTCAGTTGATTGGAGGAACTTCAAATTCAAACTCCAAATTATAAAGGGATAATTACACATACCTCCCCTCAACTATACACCTTTTACACCTGGTTATCATCAAGTATTATTTGTTACTACTGGCTATTCTAAAGTATATCACATATCTTTCCATCCAAATTTTATGTTAAAATTAACGGAATATTCCTAATATTCAGTCATTTGCCCAGCATATGACCAATTTTTTTTTTAAATCCAAAATTGTCCTTCACTGTATTACCCACTTCTTCATGAAGAACATGTTCATCATGTTTCGCCAGAAAATTCATAGTTTCGCCAAAAACTTCAAATAACCGCCGGAATCTAATCTTTTTGGCTGGAAAATTCAAGTGTTGTTGTAATAAGTTTAGTGTTGAAATTTATTTTTTTATGCCAAAATTTGAGTTTTAGTTGTATTATTATTAATCTAACCAATCAAATTAATTCAACCAATTTTTAATTAATTAAACCAATTTTACATTTGAAAAAAAATTGAACCAGATCCTTGTTTGTCGGTCCCTGGTACCAGATCTGGCCTTCAACGGTCTGGCGATGAATGGAGCTCTGCCACCGCGTGAGGAGAGAGAAGGAACTCGCGAGGAGAGAGAGGTGGTGCTCCAGCGGCCATGAATCGACGGCCACGGCCATGAGAGGTGGTGCTTCACGGCCATGAATCGATGACCACGACTCTAGAGCAAAGACAGTGGAAGGGCGCCCGAGAACCAAATGCCGAAGAAGAGACAAGAAGCAGATCTAGAGCTTGAAATTCAACGAATCGATGACCGGTTTTGGAGGAGAGGAGAATTCCGGCGAGGTCAAATCTGGAGAAGATCTGGAGCTATCATGCCACCACCATTCCAGATCCGGAGCTCGCGAGCCAGATCGGAGAAGAGAGAAGAAGCAAATCTATTTGAGCCTTGCCGTCGTCTACATCTTCCATGTAATGAGCAGATCTGTTTGAGGCTCATCGTCATCTACATCCGAGGAGGGTCGTCCTCCGTCCTCCACCCGTCATTCGTCATCGGTCACCTGGACCGAGGACATCGGTGACCTTCCTCTTAGACCAGACCAAACCGATAAATTTCCATCTATTTTTTGTTTTTTTAATTCATAAGGGTCTGTATTCCTGAGGAGTTTTATTTTGTTAGAGGTTATTTTGTCATTATGACACAATAGATGGAGACTTGGATTTAAATTTGGATGAAAAGATGTGTGACATACTTAAGAGTAGTCAGTAGTAACAAACAATACTTGAGGATAACCACATGTAAAAGGTGTATAGTTGAGCAGAGGTGTGTGTAATTATCTCAATCATAAATTGCAGTTAATTTGTCTTTATGGGCGTGACTCTCCAATTTTTTTTCTCTTTCTCTACCGGATTTAACTCCGCGTAGGTCCCTGAAATTTGTTTTGTTCTGACACGTTCCCTATACTATCCACTTTGATCCGCCAAAGTCCTTACCATTAATTTTATAACAGAATCTGTTAACTATGCTGACGTGGCACATTTTTGACAATAAAATAACAATTGCAAAAAAAATGCCAGATCAGCATAGTTAACGGATTCCGTCATTAAAATTAATGGTATGAACTTTGGCGGAACAAAGTGGATTGTATAGGGACTGCACCGGAACAAAACAAAGTTCAGAAACCCACGTGGAATAAAATGGATAATATAGGATTTTTTTTTTATCAGCAAACAATAACTTTTATTATAACGTTGAGAAGGCAAATAAAAGTACAAAATAGAATGAACTAAAAATGAAATAATGGAAAACAAGTACAACTAAGAAAGAGCTAAAACGGTATTTGATCTCCAATCGGCAAAGGAGAAAGCAATCGAAGGGACCCTGAGGACAAGTGGAAGCAGAGAGAAACTCCAACACTGAATGCGTAAGATGGTGTCTTCAATACTCATAAATCGATCCTAAAAAGATACCAAATTCCTGCCCAACCAAACAATCCACAACACAATGGGATAAATTAATAACCATGTTTTCCTTAGCTGTAAAGCACCACGGACAATAGAAGGCCAATAACAAAATAAGTCATAACATGTGCATCGGAATGCAGTCATGCATAACCACCATGAGAGTATATCGGACCATACACCGGCCGTCTAAGGGCAATTGATCAGCAAGTGTGAGCAGGTCTCCGACCATGAGCCACAAAGTTTGCAAATCACATATTGACTTATCAGGATAATACCACGTGAGCTCAAAAAAACTTAGTAGGGAATGCTATTAAGCGCGGTAAGCCACGAGAAGCTTTGGATCTTCAGAGGCAAACCAACTTTCCATATCTATTTAGAACACATAAAGCATGCATAAGGAAGCCGAGTATAGAAGGAGAAGTACACAGCTTTGGATGAGAATTTATTTGACCTCGCACTGGACCAATGGAGCTTATCGGGAATGGAATCACGGAGAGCCATGATGGAGAGTGTTGTGCTGAGCTCAATCAAAGAAGCTTGCTCCCAAATCCGTAAAACTCGCCGGAGGAGAAGGGAGTCCATTGTGCAAGGCCTAGTTTGTAGAATGGAATGGACAGAATCCAATTTTTGCTCAGTAAGGAGGTATAGCCGAGGGAACCTCGAAGCCAAAGACTCATCCAATAACCAGATGTCAAGCCAAAATTTAATTGTGCGCCCATCTCCCAAAATCCATTTAAACCAGCCACGTCCAATGAGATCTGAGAAACCCAGAATGAACTAAAGCTGAAGAAGATGAGACATTATCGGGGACGGATTAGTAGGGTATGGATCTTGAAGATTCCATGATGAAGAGCTCCATCTGTACTTAGCACACAAAATACGCTTCCAAAAAGAGTCTGGTTGAGACGCGAACCTCCACCACCATTTAGCTAGGAGACTTAGATTCACAATTTCCAATTGCCGAATGCCCAACCCCTCATGAGCGTGAGCTTTAGTTACCTGAGCCCAATTAACCTTACAAAGTCCTCGCCTTGAAACGCTACTTAACCAAAGAAATTTCTGTTCTATTTGCTCAAGTTTCTGAATAATTGTTTTAGGGCCCGAAAGAGAGACATGTAATAGAGTGGTAGGGAAGAAAAAGTCGAGCGAATTAAAGTTATACGGCCACAAAAATAGATGTACTTCGCTTTCCAAAGAGACAAACGCTTATGAAAGCGCTCAATATTTCCATCCCATGCCCTAACCCTACTCAGGTTGGATCCTAACTGGAATCCGAGGTAAGCAATAGGCAGAACCACAACCCACATCCCAAATCCAAAGCTAACAGGCTGCTAACCTCCATGGAGATATTGGGACCTACGAGCCAAGGTTTTGCATAATTGATTTCCAAACCCAAAATCATCTCGAATCCATTAAGCACAAGTTGCACAAAATAGACCGATGTGAAAGAATCTGCCACATCCAAAAATATGATGGTGTCGTCCTCAAATTGCAAGTAAGAGACGAAACAAGCTCCCACTCGGATACCTTGTATCCGATTGGATAACTCGGTTGTAATGAGCAAAAGATGTAACGCCTCTACGACAATAATAAACAAAAAAAGGATAGAGGGCACCCTTGTTTTACCCCTTGAGAGGCATTAAAGTCTACAGTAGACGAACCATTTATAAGGACCGAGATGGACGAAGCTAAACACCCTTTACTCCATAATCTGAACACTGAGCCAAAACCCATTAAAGCTAAGCACTGATCAATGAACAACCAATCAATCCGGTAAAAGGCTTGCCTAAAATCGAGCTTGAGAATTACAGACGGCTTTCTAGAATGTTTAACATGATGAAGAAGCTCCCATGCAATTAAAATGCTATCCAAAATTTGCCGATCTTGGATAAATGAACTCTGCTCATCACTTATCAAAGAGCTAATATGAGGTTTAATTCTTTTGGCGAGAATTTCAGATATGATTTTATAAGGTGCTGACACTAAGCTAATCGGACGATAGTCATTAAAGCTCTGAAGGGATTGAGTCTTTGGAATGAGAACAAGGAACGCGACATTGAGACCTTTCCCAAATTTTCCCGATGAGAAGAAGCTTTGTACGAAAGAAAGCAAGTCAAATTTCACGATTTCCCAATAAACTTGAAAAAAGAGCATGGAATGGCCATCCGGACCCAGGGCTTTGGACCTATTGCACCCGAAAATAGCCACTTTCAATTTAGATAAGGTGATCGGAGCCTCTAATTTTGCACTGGCCGAGGATGTGAGCATTTTAAAATCTGGGCATGGAAAGGAAGGTCGGTCTGTAATTGAGCATGTAAGCCGGTCCTTGAAAAAAGAGCAGGCCACTACCTTAACTTCCATTGGTGATGAGATCCATAAGCCCTCATGCAAAATCCCAGCAATGTGATTCTCTGAATGACGAATAGAGGCGCAAAGATGAAAAAATGATGTGTTCTTGTCACCTTCGAATAACCAGCAATGACAAGACTTTTGTCTCCATAAAGAGGATAAATCGCGAGAGCGGTTTTGAAGCTCTGAAAGAAGGTGAGCCCGAGACTGAGATTCGGATGGAGAGAGAGCCTTGCACTCAGATAGCATATCTAAATTGTTTATACGTACCTCAATGTCCACTACCACATGATCAAGCATGCCAAACACGTCCTTGTTCCATGATTTCAGAACCGATTTTAAGAGAGAAAGCTTCTTCCATAATCAAAAACATGGCTGGTCGGTGATTGGAAAGGAATCCCATGCGAGCTTGACAAAATCCAAAAAAGATGGATGATTAACCCAACAATTAATAAAGCAGAACGGTCGGGGTCCCCAATCGACAGACTAATTGCCAACCATATTGGACAATGATTGGAACAACCTCACGGAAGACCCGTTTGGGTGAGAGCATGAATAGACGACCAACATGAAGAAATTAACACTCGATCCAAGCGACTGGCCAAAGAATTTAGTTCATACCAGGTGTATAAGCGGCCCCTTAGTGGTAAATTAATAAGAAGAGAATCATCAATGAAGTGATTGAAAGAGTCCATTGAAGCATGGTCTACCAACCCCGACGATCTCTCGAATGGTGAGTAGACACAGTTAAAGTCGCCAGTCGTTCCCACATAATAGCCTTTTCATTAGCTGCCTGAGGCGCATAAACGTTTACCACGAAACAATTACAACTGAAAAGAGCCCAATGACCCGATAAAATGATAAAATTCCGCTCTATGATGCTGGAGAAGATGATAAACTGAAACGAGTCCCAAAGGAAAATTAAACCACCCGAAAGACCAACCGAAGGCGAGAAACAGTGGCGAACATAAACCTGAGAAGACCTGCACTTTTCTTTCCTGAATGAAGACTATATTCAGATTACGAGACCGAATCAGGGACCTTAACATGTCCCGTTTGTGCATCGCCACACATTCGCGAATATTCCATGAGAGCAGACCCAAAGTGTGTGACGACGTCAGATGTGATCACCGGTTCGGAGATGCGGCCTCGCATAACCTTAGCCGCTTCACAAAATCTTCCCCGAAGCCTTTAGCTTGAATACCCAAGTCGTTACAAAACCCCTAGTATATGTCTGCTGAGCGAGTAGGAGATAAATCTCCGCCACACACATGTTTTAGCGACGTAGGGTTTGGACGTGGCAAGGTACCCTGTTGAGGAGGTGTGCGACAACGTAGCGATGGTCCGGCGGAATGAGTAGCCTCGAAAGATTGGGAGCTTGACAGGAGCCACGGAGAAGAGATCCACTCTTTGATTTGTTGGCTTGATATTCCACGACTGCCAAAGGGTTGTGATTAGGTTTTGCGTGGGGAAGATCTGCATGGGCCGGTACAGTTAATGAGGCCTCATCTTCCAGATTCAAACCCAATTCATACGGGTTATTTGGCTCGGTTGAGCCCGTGTCCAAATGAGCCGCCTCGCGAAAATCCTCAGCTACATTCAAAATCAGTCCGAGAGGCTGAGCTGGCAAGGCCCTTTGCGGAAGGATACTCCTTAGCCACAGAAGGAAAGAGTTGAGAGTGTAGGGGTGGTGAGGGAGAGATGTCCGTGCATTCCTCAATCAAAAGATTGAAATTCTTCGAACCCAAAGAGGCAATGCCACCTCTGTTTATAGACCCCATATGCTTTGTATGAATCAATACATGTACACTATCCAATCTCCTACTTGTGACAAACTCCGGGTGCATACTAATAACCATGCCAAAGTCACGAACAATGCTGCGAACGAAATCCTCACACCATGGATCGGTAATCCAAGAATCGAAATCCAAATAAACCTGCCTCCCTCCTTTGTACCGTAAGGATTTCCAGTCATAAAAGTAGGAGAACCATTGCGCTAACCATGTCCAATTTGCGTCTTTCATCTCTTTCAGAGAGACCTTGTCATTAAAAGACAGAATGAAGGTCCTCAAACCCACCGAGTTAACGCCGATGGAATCAAAACCCTCGTCCTTTAATTGCGTAACCAATTCATCGCAGGATAAAGATTCCCGAGATACCGCTAGGATACTCCATTTGAATTTCTCAGTGATGGACGAGGACCGAGTGAGATTATAGATATGGCTTGATCGTCTCTTTCCAGTATCTTTGCTTGACGAGTGAATGGTTCCAGTTGCTGGATTAGTCCGATTGTTCCGTGAAGATTGTTTACGCAATTGCGTTTCCTGATGCGGTTCAAAATTCTTGTTAAACGCAGTCCTGCTATGCGATCGATCCGAGCGCCTCGTCCGAGCAATATGTAAGCGCCATTTGAGCAGAGATTTTCCGGATAGAGTGAGCAACACTCTCTCAGCCTCCTTGGCCTCTGAGAATCCGACGAACCCGTACCTCAACCCCTTGCCATTAGGGTTCGGTGGAACGTAGAACGAAGTGACATAAGCGTGGGTGCTGAAGATTGCGCGAAGCCAACCTGCATTAATGTTGGAAGGAAGATTGGAAACGTAAAGCAATGAATCGGAGATCGCGTTGTCCGACCGGCGACGAGAGTCCGATGCATAGTTTATACCTTCTTTGCCGAATGTTGGCTGAATTGAAGCTCCTCACCACCCAAGTCAACAAGCCGTCGCTTTCAGTTACTTCACTGCCTAAAAGAACAGAAATGATTTTCAAACGTTGCGTGAGGGAAATGCTATGGCTTTTGGGTTGGGAAAATTGAAACATAGCAATTAACGAGAGAGAGTGAGAGAGCGGCAGCATTAAAGACAACAACACGTACGCATCAATCAATGCTAGGTGTAATCACCCTACTGCTCTTCTCTTTTCTATTCTATTCTCCTCTTTCCACCACAACATCATTTCCGTTTTTTTTTATTCAAATCTTTGACTCTGCAATTTCTTAATGTCTATCCAAATCAAGCTTTGGACACGCCATTTCCGGAGCCATCTTTCTCTACACCTCACCTCCTTTTCTTCTGGGTCCATATCAACAACAATTCAATTACCACCCACTCGACCACTGGGATTCAACGTTCAGGCGTTTCCGAACTCTGAATCGGTGAGCTTCAATGTTTTTTTTTCTTTTTTTTGTGCGATTCATTATTAGGCATTTGGGGTCAGTATCTCAACTGGGTTTGGCTGTTGCTGCTCATTTTTCATCTTATTTATCCTGGCTGTTACTTAAATTTTGTGGATTGGGCTGTGATTTGAATTGGGTTTAGTTGAAATTTAGAGCTTTATTTAGATTCAGTTTTGATTTCAAATGGCTTTCCGGGAAAAAGTTCAGGTACATGGTGGTGGAATTTTGGGGTTTTATGACAGTTTTGTGACTCTGCTGGGATGAGTTCACTCTTTTGTCATAGTTCACGTTTGAGCCCATATATCCTTAACTGGTTGACCATAAGGATCTTTGTCGGTCATTTCTTTGAAATGATTTGATGGTTATCTGTCACTAGGAAATGATTGTATCATAGAATTGGTTTTGAAACAAACGAATTGCACCACCAAATGAGTTTTCATTGGGTTGCTTGTTATTGGTATTGATGTCAGAGAATAAGTATTTGCTTGCTTCTATCTTCTCTGCCTCTTTTTTCCTTGGTGGTGCGGTATGGTTGTGGGTAGCTTTGCAACCTCAGCAAACTCATTTCACAACAATATTAGTTTCATAGAATATTACTGGATGAGATATTTTGATAGATGGATGTATGTACTTATTCTAGGGGGCACTAGGACATGGATTCTACCACTAAATGAGGAATGTTTTGATGTTTCAGTTTAAGTAAGCTAGCCTTATTTGTAAGAACAGAATCCCCACTTTTGAGTTGTTTTCTTGACCCAATATGATGCGTTTTTCGTCTCAAGTTTGGAGATAGTGCATAGTGAGTACTAGGCAGCTGAACTCGAGGACCATATTGTCTTTTCAATCACATGTGGCATATATCTTTTCTCAACCCTTTTGAAACTTATAGTTTATACCACTGATATATTTATCTTAACCGCTCTTCTATGCCTACTTCAATTAACGACCAGTATTGATGTAAGAACTAGAAAGGCAGTTCCACTCTATGATATAATTCTCCTACTACTTATATATGTCAATGATCCTGCACTTCACAACACAATGAACAGTAGCTTTAAGCCTTTAACACATAATTGAGAACTAATTTAGTTTTCCTTATTGTTTGTATCAATATATGCTATAGCACTTTAACATGCACAAACTTGAATTGCACCTTTTTTTGGAGTAATTGGGTAGTTTGATTTGAGCGGCAGTTTTCTCAATTCTGTGTACAAACATCAGATTGGGCTGGCTTTGCAAGTTATTAAGAAAAGGGTTATTGCTGGTCTCTCTATGTAGAAATGGGGGAATGTTATTTACATTTTTCATATCATATTAAGTGTATCAACTCAAGATAAAATACTGGCTATGAGGTGTCAATTTCCGGGATTTAGTAGGACTCTAGAAAATTTATTAATGAAGACTGAACAATATCTTTTATCAGAGGAACCACTTAGACAATTCATTTATGCCCACAGATGAAAAAATAAAATAAAATAAACATGAATAGTTCATGCATTGTAGTATTTGAAAATAATGCATGATATATATTGATTGGACTGTCCACTGATTTCCTTAAATGGTTTATATCTTTCAATGGAAACTTTCTAAGAGAATTTCTGCCAAAAGGGATTCGAAGTCTTTTATTACTTTATTTTAGTTGTTCAGGGTAAACAATGTTTTGTTTGCATATATTGTTCCTCAACCTAAATTGATTGTTAAACTAAAGAACATTGTCTGTAAAGTGTCAGTTTTGTGATGGATGGATTGCTTATGTTGGTACAGGACTTGGAAGTAGATTATAATGTTGATCCTGGCATCCTGCTCAGTGAAAGAGTGAAGCGTACACAAATACATAAATAAAGTATGGCTCCCGGAGGTAGTACCTTTAAGGATATGATTGAGTCCCACATCACATTTGCAGATTATGATATGACAACATCAAATGTGGAAATTAGAAGCTCTCCCTTCAGAAAAGCATCTGCTAATTTAGATGGAAATCTTGGAACATCGTCAGCTAATCACGTGCATGATCTACTTGAATGTCCTGTTTGCATGAATTTGATGTACCCTCCAATTTATCAGGTATTCTCTTTGAAGGTTTAAACCTTTTGAGCCACTCAATGGTATAGTTTCCATTTCCTTTAGGATCCAGACACTTTTTTCGTAATGTGGGGTTGATAAAAAACAAAAGAAAAGGAAATTGGTACTATTTAGTATCGAGGCATTTGAGCAATGTTGAATTGCAAATTACTGAATTACAGTGTTTTTCACTGATACATTTCTATTTTCCCTTTTCGAACAAGGAGTAAATCATAAGTTAATTTATTAATAACTGAAAACTATTTTCTAAAAGAACAAATTTTTTATTTATTTTTTGAGGTGGGAATGACTTCCAAATACCATTATTTTCTTAATTCATGGCACATTAGAAATAGATGCTGATTGTGTTTGCAGGGCCTTACTACATAAATGGTTTGGAGTGTGAAAACTTGATGCTTCATTGATAAAAAGTGAACAAAAAGAAGAGAACAGAAATGTATGTCAATGTAAACTGAAAAATAACAGGATAGAAATGTGCGTTGTAAATTAAGTTAGTTGGCATAAAAATAAAATAAAAAAAAATCTCCATAGAAATTTTTGCAATTGGACGGGCAGAGTAGCAGTGTTGTTTCTGACTTTTCTTCTTTTTGGCTTGCACACTGCTTTTTATTTACATAAAAATGTTGAGTAACAAGTCATAACAGCTTGAACATGTTACTAATGTATTATCATATTTCTTACTCAGTGTCCAAATGGCCACACACTATGTTCAAACTGCAAGGCTAGGGTACATAATTGCTGCCCGACTTGCCGCCAGGAGCTTGGCAGCATAAGGTGCTTGGCTTTGGAGAAAGTTGCAGAGTCACTGGAACTCCCATGCAGATACCAACATCTGGGTTGTCATGATATATTCCTGTACTATAGCAAGCTCAAGCATGAAAAAGGCTGTAAATATCGTCCTTACATCTGCCCTTATGCTGGAGCTGAATGTTCTGTCGCTGGAGATATCCCGCTCTTAGTTACACATCTAAAGGATGAACACAAGGTGGATATGCATGATGGGTGCACTTTTAATCATAGATATGTCAAATCCAATCCCCACAAAATTGAAAATGCAACATGGATGTTAACGGTAAGATCCCTCTCTCTCTCTCTCTCTCTCTCTCTAAAGACACAAGTACAATATGAAATGTTTATGAAATCCAGTTACAACCATGCATTTCGACAAATTGTCCCTTTTTTGTTGAGTCTTGTAAATAGTAAAGTCTGCATTTCTGAACTGAATTGTAAAACACTGGTGCATTGTTTGATGTATCACAGATGGTTGTCATCAAACGAAATGCATTGTCTTAGTATCTCAAAAAATGTTATTCTGAACTGTATTATACAAGTTAAAGGCTAGTGGTTCCGCTATATATTTGGTTTTTGGAGATGTTGAAAACCATTTGCAACTTGTTATCTGGTTCAGGTGTTCAACTGTTATGGTCGACAGTTCTGTCTTCACTTTGAGGCTTTTCAACTTGGAATGGCTGCTGTTTATATGGCCTTCCTGCGATTCATGGGCGACGAAGATGAGGCAAAGCAATTTTGTTATACTTTGGAGGTTGGCGGAAATGGAAGAAAGCTTACATGGCAAGGAATTCCAAGGAGTATCCGAGACAGTCATCGGAAAGTCCGAGACAGTCAGGATGGACTCATCATTCAAAGGAACTTGGCACTCTTCTTCTCCGGGGGTGATAGGCAGCAGGAGCTGAAGCTCAAAGTGGCAGGTCGTATATGGAAACAACAGTGCGATTTAAGTTAACAAATTGTTTTGAAGTATAAGTAGCCACACAAAATGGAAGGCTGAACAAAACTCAATGTAAATATTAGTTGTTAGCCTGATTTGATTCAGAAAGCCATTATGGCATCATTGAAACCAGTTTATAACTTGTTTGCATTAGAATTTGATGGTAATGGAAATAATTCTCATTCCAATTGTATCTCTTCCATTCTTATTGTCATTACTTTCCCATGTGATGTTTGGATCAATTGAAGTGTGCGAATGGGAAGAAAATATTTTCTAATTGTACACAAATAAACCTCATACTCACACATATAGTTCACACACATATATTATTACCCAGCCCCATACCATGCCCGAAAGGGGTCTCGAACACGAGTCCTCAAAGCTTGCCCCATGCATTGCTACCACTTGGTCAAGTGGGCGGTCTAATTGTTATTATTTGTAGAACAAAAATAAAATATTGTTAAAAATGAAATTGCTAAATAATTATGAAAAAAAAACGTTACTTGTCATTGAAAAATTGATAAGTGCTACAAAAAAAAAAAAAAAATATATATATATAT
>JAYMTA010003644.1:0-13863 GCA_036897625.1 Pelargonium cotyledonis | reverse complement strand
AATAATATAATAGCATAAAAATAGAAACAAGACACTCATTTTGGGACAAAAAATTTAGACAAACAAGACACTCATTTTAGGACGGAGGGAGTATAATTTTACAATTACTCAGTGGTTTTTTATTTGTTGCAGGAGCTTACACCGAATCAGCTTCAGGATGGTGAGTTTGATCACCTTTTCCTACTAGTGCACTGTTTTACCATAATAATCCTGTCTCCTGTTTTTTTTTTTTTGAAAATTGATTTTGGAGGATTTATTATATAGGTTTTCCTTCTCTTTCTCCATATACATTTTCTTTTCTGGTTTAATTGCCACACAATAACTTTCCCAAGATCTGATACAATTACAACGAGTTGAGACAATTACTTTATTGACTTCAGCCTTGAGCAAGACTTTCTCGGTGAAAAAGAAGAAAGGAAAGCTTCGCAAGGCATGGGATGGAAGCAAGGTGATCTATAACGTTGTGTCATGGGGAGCTACTGCTGTTGGGTAGGCTTTTTGTACCCGCACTGCAGTCGTTTTAATTCAAGCTTTTACATGTTAAACGACTAATTTCCAATCATTTCCGTGTATCAAACAGGATATACCAAAACCCTGCACTTGTTAGAGTTGCCTCAGATGCATTTTGTGCTTCCTGCCGTGTCATATCAAAGCTTCTTTGATTCATAGGCACTGCTCGAAGAGATGTTGATATTGGTTGTTGTATTTGTGCTTGTGCTGCCAATGCAGCTTCTTACGGATTTGATTGATTTCTCTCCTTAACATAACTTAGTCTTGTAAATATTCGGACCACTCTTTGAGTGTAATTCAAATATATTGGACTCTCACTGAAATGCTTTTTATTTGGGTGCTTCCTGCAAAGCAATGTGACAAAGGCAAATCACATGCTTGTATTTATATATAAATATTAGGTGTATAGTAGTTACTGCACTTTTAAATTTTAATTATTTTGATTGATTAGTATCGTTCTTGCATTTTTTAGCTCTAGGGTTACGCGGATTGTTCACATTTTCTTGAACATGTATCATTGTTTATGCATAAAGCATATTATTGAACAATATAGGGAAAGTGTGGGAGACGTGTAAATGATGGTTGCTTGAGATCCAGAGTCTCCGTTAGAGATTTGAAAACAAATACTAAACGTAAAGGGAAACACAAAACAATAGCAGATCACAACCTCTTGGTCGATAAATTAATTATGGTAATGTGGAGTATCATTTGAAACTCCACAATCATGATTATCAATAATAAAAGCTTACATCATGGTGCAAAATGAAATGGTTAAGAACCGACGTGGAGATTATATAATCATTAAGGTTTTCTTTGGTTGATACAATTAATGGCGCCTTCAACTATCCCATACCATTTGTTATAATAAAAAAAATTGTACATCAAATCAGAAGAGTGAACTTGACATAACATTTGTGACAACGTCTCTAAACATAGACGGTAAATTATATCATTATTGTTATATTATTTTCATCGTATATTTGTATTTTGGCGCGTTATTAAATAATCAATGTTTGTTGAATAATAAATGTCAATGACCCAGCACAAAATAAAAAATAAAAATTCAGAAAGGAGACATGTGGGGCTCATCACAAGAAAATTGAGAAATTTGATTCGTGAATTGTACACTAGATAAGTGAGATTTTCTTAAAATAGAGACTTCATTTCTCTTATTGAGATGCATCAAGATAGACAGTAATACTAGTCTGCTTATTGCTTTATGTTTTCTTTTTCTTTTGCTCTATTTCATAACACGTTATCAACACGAGACTTTGTTAGTGTGCTTAGTATATTGTAAATTTCTCTTGAGCTGAAGAAAAATAAAGAAGAGAATGTGTATGGTTAAGTTTGATGATTCAACATATTCAAAAAACATGGAGCATTAGAATGATAAAAGAGAGTCCAAGAGAGTTATATTGCATTGCACAAATAAACAATATTAAGGGAGATCAGACCAAACAAATTTCTCTTTGGTTTTTTTTCGACATATTAACTTGAAAAATGACGAAATAGATGTCCATCAAATCCGTTCAAACGAAAATTTGACAGATCTTTTTACAAAGTCTCTTTCAACTAAAACTTTTGAGCAACTAGCAAGCAAGATTGGATTACATCATCTTAGAGATGTTTGTTCAACTGAGGGGAAGACATAAATACGTATTGCACTATTTTTTTTATTTTTCCTTTCGTCAATATTTTTATCCCATTAAATTTTTCTTGACAAAGTTTTTAAAGAGACAACATTAAAGTCTATATATATGGATAAAATGGAGGTGAGTCAACTCACCTAAATTTATGTGAGTCAGACTCTCAAAACTATATAATTTTAAAAAAATAATTAATTGTAATATCAAAACTACGTAGTTTAATGGAAAATGTTCATGGCCCAACACAAGAAAATTGAGAAAGAAAACATGTGAAGCTCACTAAAAGAAATTTGATTCGGAAATTGTACGACAGATAATAATATTACTCTACGATTATGCTTTGTTCCTTAACAATGTTCACATTGATACATGAAATTTATATTTACTTAGAAGATCAATATGACCAAAGTTGATTAGTCTGCCAATAAGTTGGACAACGTAATATGCAAAACAAAGAGCACAAACACTCACTTATATAGTTTTATTATGGATCTCCTCTTCCACGATATTGCTTTCATGCTTCTAAACTAACATTAACAATCCATTTCTTGATTTCTCATTTATATATCTAGAAGCATTAAACACGATAGATTGAGCCAAAATAAGGTCATCTTTAAGATCCCAAAAGTATGATTCCAAGACGGGAAGTAGATCATCAAATCGAGCTAGAACCAGAAGCTATACCACTTTCAATGGCACCTTAAGGAGCGGCTAGAAGTCGCATTTATCTAAAATTCCAAGGCTCCTTATGACACACCGGTTTTGTTCTGAAGGAAACAAGTATTCCATCATATCAATTGGGTCGAGCAAAGTTCTTCACCAAACTAGATTTAAGTTCCGGATACTACCAGTCATGGGACATACAAGACTTGAAGTAGGAAGTCCGGCATCATATGCAAGGGCTAACTCCTGAAAATAGTTCGATGTTGCACAACTTTACAAGATTCAAAAATTTTTTTTTATAAGCGAACGTAACAACCAAGCCTCAAAACTGAGACCTCAAAAAATGTAAGCACTTTAAGCCACTTGTCCGGTTGTCCCAACGACAGTTGTTAGGATTCAAAGAAAATGAAGAAATGGATTGATCCAATAATAAAGTGGATAGGCAAGAAGAGGGCAAAACTCAGAAGTAGTTTGTGGGTCCAAATTTGATGCCTCCTACAAAGTTATGACATATCACAAAAATTATTAGAAAGGTATGGCTGCTATATCTATATCATATATGGACATTACAAAGAATGTTATTGAAAATTCAAAATTTTCAGTAGTATTTAGGTCAACAAGTATACACAAAAGACTAGCAGAAGCCGAGTGGATGCTGCTGTGTTTACACTCTACAAGAACTGGATAACGTCCCTCTCCAACTGGTTTTCTCTATATACACACAGGGTACTTCTAGTAATAGTACGTGTTTCCCTTCTGATTCGGGCCATCCTTGCACAGCATTGACCGAACCTCCATTATAGATCTAGGTGGCTCTAGGTCTTTTTCTTGCAACGCATTCCCGAGCAGCTGCTGCATCTGCGAAGCAAAGGTATCGTCTAGAATCTGCAATACCAACGAGTCATGTTATTCTACGAGTATCTAAAGCAAGTCTTTTTATTGCACAGAAAGGACCTTTTCTAGCCAGTTGCAGTCCGACACTAGGTAAACAATTCTCTACCCACTGCTTTTATCCTTTTAGTTGCTCTTATATAGATTATTGAAAACAATAACTGGATAGATGAGCTATCCAGCTTCTCAGATTTCTGAGTACCAAGCACAATAAAAGAAAAGGTCTTTAATTTCGTAAAGCTGAGTACTTACAGACACTGCAATTCGTGAACCTTTGTACCACGATCTGTTCTCTTTCCTGTTCTCCAAGAAACTTAAAACATCCTGTCACAGAAGAAATAACATATCAGATGTTCGAATCTAGACTTGAGAATGTAATTTGTCAAAATAAAATCCAGAGGTTGTTTACCTGTCCCATTCGATCCCAGTATCCTCGACATATTGCAATGAATACATGCGTCTCACAGATAGTATGGAGATGATTAATTGTACTTGTTAGCTGATCTTTCAGTGGCTGCATTCTACCACGTACATCAGATTCAACTGCAGCTTCCTTAGAGTCTTGGAGAACTTTTTTGAGCTTTGTAGCACTCTGCAGCTTTGTCTGGAATACAACAGAGGAAGAAGCAATCATGACCTAAATTTATTTTGGATAAAAGAAGTTTGATCTAATTTAAAGAACAAGAAATCTTTGATGCAATAACAGTACTGTAAGTTTGCAACAGTTAACGCATATTCTACATTGGAGTGTCTGTGAGGGCCAACAATGTTACAAGGACATCGAGCATGGAACAATCAATGTCCTATTCTCAAAGCATGAATTCTATGTTTTCTGTAAAGATCTACAGTCTACACATTACACCGTACGCCCCAGAATGAGTGTCCTTGTTTCCATTTTGAGAATAATTAAGGAGAAGGTAGTGTTGTACAATTACTTTTGAATCCCTATGAGCGTGTGTTCTAACAAACTCAAGGGGTACTAACTTATTATAGAGATATTATTGGTAATTCATATTATAACTGACTTCCTAAAAAGGAAGGACACTCATTTTAGGACAAAAATGCAACATAAACATGATACTCATTTTGGGACGTAGGGAGTAGTTTCCTTATAAAAAACATATACTCCCTCCCCCATTCCAAAATGAGTGTCATGCTTGTATTGTATTTTTGTCCCAAAACAAATGTCCTCTTTTATTTCCTAGAAAGTTATGTATGAATTATCAATAGTATCCCTATACTAAGTTAGTTAGTGTCTCTTGAGTTTGTTACAACAATGTCCATATGAGAAAATGTAAAACACTAACTAATTTTTTTTTTTTTTTTTTTTAAAGACACTATCTAATTTCTTAATTTTTTTCAAAAAGGAAATTAAGACACTCATTCTTTTGCCCTTTATGGGTACAACAAATTCAAATAAACAGCATGTAAGCTCAGTACTTACATTTTCTGCAAGTTTTTCAACAACTGCTTGCAAGTAGTTTCTGAACTTGGCTCTCAGCATCACAGTCACTTCACTAAGCCGCTCTCCAGGAACAGTGTTCCCACCATCAGGAATGCAAGAACCCCAAGACTTGAACTGAGTTTCAATCTTCGGGCGCAGCGTGTCCAACATTCTTTTTAAGGAATTCAATAAAATTCCCAGCTAAGAAGAAAAATTAAATGTTTAAACCAACAGTATAGGCATATTCAGAGAAACCGTGAAAACTTGAGAAATTGATACTCACCTCATCAGGAACTGTATAGGAGCAGGCAGATCGTTTTGTGAGCTTCTGTACATACTTGAGGCCAAACTTTTTAGGTGCTATGTTTTCCTTCAAAGGCGATACAACATCTGCATACTGCCTGTCCAAAGCTTCCACTATAGCTTTTTCAATGTCAGCAACCGCCTATTATATGAACGTAGTCCATAAGTATCAAAGAGTCTAGCAGCAACCAAGTTAACTACTACTGCTTTCCCAATTTATAAAGCAAAACTACGAGAAAGTAAATTTCTAGTATCCTCTTTCTTATAAGTAAAGAAAATGAAAGACTTGACAAGAAAATATTGAAGTTGAAACCAATCTGTACATACATTCTCCAAAACGAAAGTATACTCTGGCCATCGGCATATGATGATCTCATAATCGTTCAAAGTTTCTTTCAATCGGTCATACATGTCATCTACAAATGGAGTTGTAGAATGCTGAGTCTTAACTCCAGACCATTTAACCTGCAAGTGAATACCTTTTAGACAGTTCTCCATGCAGATCAAACATGGTACCAATAAGAAATTACAGATTTTATAAGATGATTTTGTTGAAATCATCCTTCACTGATAAGAAATGGTGAAAAATAGTACACAGAAATGGATACAAGGATAAACTGAATTCTTATGACCTTTTTCCACACACACACACAAAAAAACTAGAAAATGATCTATGCACACTCACACAGTGAAAAACACAGTACGAGTCCATTTGCTACGAACTAAAATATCATAGTTCAACCATAAATAAAAATGATTTAATGAATGAACATAAATACCTTGTCTAACTTGCACGTCTCAAGCAAAGAAAGGCGCTTATCTTGAATCCATACCATAATATACAAGTGGAACAATTCTTTTGCATCAACCCCACCTTTGATAGGACTAAGAAGTAACATAACAAAATGAGATGAAACTATAGGAATAGTAAATACCATCACATCACAGCTTATTTGTTTGCCATTTAATTTAAGAGCTGGATGAATACAATAATAACAGTAGCAAAACCATAAGCCTTACCTGATGCTCCAGCTGGCAATATCTCTCTGAAAATCTGCTGTTGCAATCACAAGTTCTGCCACAGGAGGTGAAGGGCCTGTTGGAGGACATGCAATGAGGAAAGCACGCAATCGATTGCAGAGCTCTGTACTGTATATGGATGATGAAAGATATGGGAGGTCTACAAAGCTGAATAAAAGGAAAGATCCGTCAGAATAGCCCAACCACCATGGAAGAAACCATATATAATGGAGAGAAATTGTGACCATGCTTGCAACAAAGTTAACTTCAAAAACAATTTCTCCAATCAATCAACATATGTTTACTAAATTGACCATTAGAAACTGGTGCATAACAGGTGGTGGTTCTGCTTAGGAAGGGTCATAGGAGGTGAAGAGCTCTAGATATAGTTACAACTTCAGCATTTTGCCATCAAGTGACAAATCATACAGTATATACATATTAGCTAATAAGGTGACATTTGACACACAAACAATTCAACTAGTATATCAAGCAGTGTCAAACTACACATCTTAAGTAGTTGAGTAGAAGACCCAGTCAGGATTATATCAAGCTGTCTCAAACGACACACTTTCAATGTGGGAAAATTTCAAGACACAAGCCCACAGTTTAATAAAAAGAAATGACATTACAGTAATGTGGCTCCCAAGAGAAAGAAGTTCCTAGCGAAAGATCAATCTCCAGCCCATGAATCAACCTTACAGTATTTGAAAAGTCACAGCAGGACAGTTTGAGGGACAAACAATACCTGGGAAGTATGTGTTGATTGTGAATCTCGATATCAGTAAAAATTTCATTCCTAATGTTGGTACACAGAGATTTCATTTTCTGATAAGCCGTAGACATGGTGACAGTATCTAGTAAAATCCCATCGTTGTTGCCGGTAACATACTCATCTGTCTCAGCCAAGTGCCTTCTGGACCTCTTCTTTGCAGCAACCTGGAAAGATTATAGGCTTGATTAAATAAGAGTGAAGAAGTACAACCTTAAATATGACGGGTCAACTTTCTCAAACCTGAAAATAGTGGCATAGAGCAGTCTGAGCCTCGGGAGATAGAACATCATGTAGGAGTGTGTATAACTTGACAGCAGGTTCCAATGCAGGTGCTGCAAGCCCACTTGCAGGCCTGAAAACTTCCATAATGCCCGAGAACGATGACTCATCAAGTGACTTGTAGTTTTCAAAAGCTAGAGCTAGTATCTGTTCAATTTGATCCTTGGTCTCTCCTAAGATTCGGTTCTGGTTAAGCAGTGAGCGACTTAATGCGTCAGAGAATATACTACTTGCAGGTAAAGTTGTATAAACAAAGTAACTTGGAAGTTGGTAGAGAGAATGTAATCGTGGCAATAATAACAATTCTAGCACCAGTACCAGAGAAGTGCTGATGCTCTTACTAGCAATAGACCAACAGTCATGAATAACAAGAATTACATATGTTAAACAGGAAATTTTGATCTCTACCTCTTGATGGCTCAATGTACTCTTGCTATGACCCTTCATGATGACAGGCATTAACAACTCATAGACCAAGGTAAGGCAGTCAGCAGTTGGAGTAGCAACATCCATAATATAAGACAGGTACCTTTTAGCATTGAACATTTAAATCCCCATTACAACATGATATTCCAAAGCATAGATAAGAACAATCATAAGATAATGTACTGGCTTAATCATTTAAAGAGAAATAAAAAGGCCATGGAAAATAGAAGCATGAAACTTAAATCCCCTCACCTCAGTTTTGTATAATTATCAGAAACCCCATAATATGTTGCAAACTCTGTCAAAAGCCATTTCCAAGGACCATAAAGCAGTAGGTTCCTCTGTTGAAAATGAAGAACCTTCATAGCTACTTCTAAAACAAGATCATATGCAACAGTTTCTGCAACAGAGCCACACTGTAGCGAAAATGAAGATCAATCAATAGCATAAAAAATATTTGGTCAAGAAATAATGGTACACTTTAAGGAATCGAGTTCCCACGTCCAAACAATAAAAACTCAATGTAAATACAACTGCTCCAAGCTACAATGACAACATAATATTCTATGTTTGTTTTTTCTCCTTGGAAATATTATGAATGCCAAAAATAATCATAAAATACAAACAGAAAGATACAATATATTTTAGTTTTCCTCCAAGTGATATTTCTTAAAATGACAGTGCTGCATATCAAACAAAACCACAGTATTTGAATACTTGAATGGAGGTGACAGATTTAAGATTAAAACTAATTTTCTAACAAATAAAAACAAGTATTGATTATGATAATAATGAATGCATACAGCACTTGATTATGATAAACTTGGCTTCAACCCAAAAGATTGAGCTGATAGTTGGATGGCCCAACTAATATATTTCAAGTGGTGAACTCTCCTTTCAATGTGGAATTCCTTAACGCTCTCCCTCACATGCTGGTTGGATAAGAGAGATGGGAGGACTTAATTGGAAGCCAAGGTAGACGAGTCAGTATGCCCAAACATAATCATCTTTGATAACATGTTAAACTTAACTACAACCCAAAATATTAAGTTGATAGGTGTAGGACTCAACTAGTATTTCAAGTGGTGGCTGACTTCACATTCTTTCATTGTGAGATTCATTAACACTCCTCTCACGTGCAGGCTAGATAAGAGACACAGACACAAGCCTCACATGTTTAGGAGAACTCAAGTCTAGAGTATCATTGAACACTCTCATTCACGTGCAGATTGGATAAGAAAGATGGACTCGAACCTTACGTGGTTTAGTGGACTTAAGTCAAAAGTATCCCCCAACGGACGATTGATTTCACATCTTTTCGATGTGGGATTTCCTTAACACTCCCCTCACATGCAGGTTGAACTAGAGAAATTGACTTAGGCCTCACGTGGATAGGTGTACTTAAGTTGGGAGTATTACTTAACATGGTATAAGAGACTTGTTGACCTAAAGGTCACAAGTTCGAGTCGCGCTGTCGTCACCTTAAGAATAAGGACAAAGCATTTTATAATCAAACACGCCCTCTCATGAGCAAGCTCATTATCGCTTTGCACATGGGCCCAAACACGCGTGCACAAGTCTTCTTGTGAAACTTTATCACCCAATTCAACACTCCCTCTCACCCGGAGACCACATAGGAGGCAACATGAATGTGTAACCTTCGAAACAAGGCCAGGATCAAAACTTGATTTGATACCATGTTGAATTTCAATAATGGGATAAATATAATTGTTTAGGCTTACACTATTAGAAGATCAACCATTTTAGTAGAACTTCACTTGTACTTTTATATGTAGCCATTTCATTTTATAATTTACCAACGTGGGACTTTATCACCCACTTCAACATTGACAAAGTTGATTATAAGGTCCATTACAGAAATTGTCAAGTAATCACGATACAATGACACAACAATATAGCAAATATATTTCAATTTTCAGGACTACTAAAGCATAGAGTAGCTTACTTTGAGATTATCTTCCGAACTTGTTGAATAGTTTATGAACAACTGTATTTTTCCTACGAGCTCATGTTCTGGCTCACGATAGATAGACCACCACCGTAGCTTGTCAGCCTGCATTAAACTTGATATAAGCCTTCCACCAAAACAATTATCATTATCTGTTCATATATAAAGCTACTATTGTGTGGCTCTGAAACTTTTACCAAGTCTTCAGCAATGGTAGCCACTTGAGCAACAACACGGCCACAGTACTTCCCCTTTGAATCCTGGACTTCAACAATTAGATCATCTCCAAGACTATCTGGAAAGCTGTAGTGTTGTCAGTATTTTCCACAACCTGATATAGAAAAATAAAATAAAAAAAGGCAATATGGCAATACATACAAGACGTGGGTTTCACCAGATCCAGGTTGCATTCGAATAGCATCTTCTTCTGTTGAACTTTTCAGTCTCAATGAAGAAGAGTATGTTTCTAGAACAAAAAAAGAAGCATAAAAAAATCTGGCGAACTTGCGAGAGAAAAAATGCATATATATGAAACAGGCAGAAAGCGTTATTGGTTCTGGGCAACAGTACTTCAGTACATCTTGCCAATTCAAACACTTAAATTGACATTCCATCCCATAAGCAGATAGAATTTTCATTACTATCATACGCTTTTTTTCTCTCATCTGGATAACTGCTGATAGCCTTAAACAACCAGGAGAGGTTCAAGCTACCATGGCAGATGGTATGTGATCTGTCATTTCATTGCAGCACATAAGATAACATGTATTATGCTATATTCCTTGGTTTGTTATTTAGTATACCTTGAGTAGTTTCATACGATGATGAACTATTGCGTAGAGTTGTTACACCAACTTTCAGTAGTCCAGACACTTGCTTTATATACTGAGTACTGGCATGAACGTATGCCAAGCTCTGACGTGAAAGAGAGCCATTAGCTGGTATTCGAGGTGAAACACGAACTTTTCTGAGAGCTTGCCATCCAGAAGTTAGTGTGGACTGCATACTAGAAAAGCGATATCGGAGAGATTCCATTTTAACTGTTGGCGCCCTAAGGGCTAAGATACTGCATCCAGTTGGTGGGTCCAGAGACATTTTCACTTTCCGGACTGTGAAATGGTTAAGTATCAGAACCACTTAAAGATCAAGCATTTGCAAATTCCAAATGCAAGACTGGAATGAAAATTTACCTTGGACTTTCATCTTGCCTATAATCTTCTTGGACTTAGGAGCACCTCCCTCAATGGAGAGCTCTGAAGAGCGTTTGACCATAAGTTCCTCCTCAGATTGTAGTAGCACTTGCTGCAAACTGCGGTGCATGAACAATTCTCAAAAAGGCTACGCATAAATAAAGCAATTTTACAACTAATGAAAATGTGGAGCAGCTGGAACATCACAGTCAAGGTAACACAATCTAATCAGGCTTCCTCAAAGTTAATAACACAAAGTTGATTAACACAAACATTACTACAATGCTCCTTAAAAGGAAAATGGAAATGATAAGCTCAATATTGAAAAGCAAAAAGCAAGTAGGGACTATAAAGGTGCAACACAGGGTGAAGATGAAAGTTAACTAGATCTGTTGATGCACCAAAGTAATAGGGTTTCCCAATGATTCCTGGTCCTACCATACTTCTGAAAGAAATAAAGCGATTATTGACTAGTAAGCTGAAAACAAGCTAGGCAGGTAAGGGATGCAAGCAACCAATATCAGATTGAGGAACATACATGCTTAGAAATTCTTGCTAGATATGAGAACACAAAGATAAATTAGTTTCTATCTGGCTGAAAAGACACAATACATGAAGCAGGAAACAAGACTGCCTCACCCAAAGGATTCACGCAGTAGAGAACATTCATTTTCCAAGAACATTGGAGCTTCCATGCAACCCCTGGCCCAAGCATGAAGGCAAAGCCGAACACATGCGTCATATGCAAGCACAGCATGCCATGGCCCTAGCGCACTGAAATTGGAATACACAAGTATGAACAATTATGATACAAAATATATGGCAGAATTATGGTCCTGGTTTAAACCAAACTATCTGAAGTTATGGTATTGCATGAAACTACCTTGCATGAAAAGTTGGCACACGGGCTGGGTTTGAACCTGAAGGCACAGCAGCTTCCACGCCAGCAGTAGTTCTGAGGAGAGAAAAACTATAAATTGCTATACTTCTCTAATGTCACAAACAATCAACGATACATGCATTTCTATGAGGCAAAAAAGAATACTCCTTCCAGCAAAAAGATTTGGACACAGTTTATGCAAAAACACAGCAACAGACCTCACAGGCTGATCAGTTTTATCCTCAAGCTTCATGCCAGGAAAAGTTTTTGATGTATTCAGATCATTTCTGCTGGAGAAACTATTTGACTCTGCAATGTGTGGAGTACCGTGTACACTAGATCCTAGAATATGCTCAACACCTTGTTTGATTTCCTGAGCAGTACCACAAAAAGGAGGTGCACTAGGGACATCGTCGTCATCGTCATCAGAGAATTTCTCATCCCGCAAATTTCTGCCATGCAAATCCTGCACAAGAAAATGGATTACCAAAAAAATAATGCACAAAACTTCAATGCAAATTATTATTAGAAGAAGAAGAAGAAGCTAATTGACATTGAACTCCATGAGTTCTTCATATCATATCACAAATGAAAATTTTCTAGTTCATCAATTTAAAGCCAAAATTACAAAGTACTTTATATCAGCAATTCAGCATGCTCCAAACAACTATCAGAATGTTTCTCCTTAGGATAGCCTATACTGAACAGAAAAAATGACCATTGCCAAGAAACTAATAGTTCAACTGGGGATTTGAATTTGAATTTTATGCATATCTATTAACACTGCAACACTATCAGTAACTCAACCCACACACCAGCATGTGATGGATCAAGAAATGGATGATACTTCCATAATTACGTTCACTGAATGCTTATGTTACAACTCCATGTATGTATCACCATGATCCCCATCAAACACTTCTGGAAACTAGTATCCCAAAAAACATTCAAGGTCTACCACTGACAAAATAAACATTTGATTAAGAACAGAATGGGAAGCAAGTCAAAACAGTTCCAATTATACCTAACTCTGCTGTGTATATTTTCAAGCCACCAAAGAAAAGGGAGCAATAACATTATGCTCGGACATACGGATCCTTATCATATGAAAACTCAAGCATTCCTAGACATGAGAACTACCATTTCAACAAGTATGCATGCCCAACCATCAACTCGTGTAAGCTTAGACCATCCACCATTTTATTTCTAAATTAAGACTATAACTGATATAGCAATATAAAAATAATTAAGCCAGAATTACTCATAACCTACTACAAACACCAATCCCTGCATTTCAAGCAAACCAACCTTTCCGGCAACACTTTCAACATTCGCCCTTGATTGCACACTCGAAGCATATCCTTCCGAGACAAAACCTCTAGCTCGTGGTGCAGTGCCATTGATGCTCCCTCCCACTTGTGTGGTAGAGAATTCAGAGCTAGCAGCTGAATCCGAAGACTCGTCCTCAGTGTAACCATTCCGCGCAGCTGGGTACCTCCCATTTCCCCTCACCAGCCTATCAGCCAAATGCTGCCCCTGCTTTCCAGCCACAGTCTCCATTGATGAACTCACATCAGAGTACATAGAATCACTAACATACCGTGGCCTCCCCTGAGGCCCATTAGCACCAAACCTATGAGGATTGCTCCGAAGCCGATCGTCCTGTGGCGAAGAATCAAGAGAGTACCTCCTCCCATAAACCTCCTCCTCGTCCTCCGTGGTAGTGTCAATGTCGGAAGCTGACTCAGTGTCGTCGTCATCACCACCGGGTATGGTTCTGGACACCGGAATTGCCGTCGCCGGCAAGTGCCCGCTCCTGAACTTGGACGGCGGAGGCAAATCAAACACTCGGGCGCCTTCGCCGCCC
>JAYMTA010003643.1:0-13865 GCA_036897625.1 Pelargonium cotyledonis | reverse complement strand
AGGACTTGGTGAGTGTCGGGTGCTCTGCTTGTACTGGTTTCTTAGTTTTCAATCTAAACTGTAACTATCGTGATGCATGAATAATAGTCTATGGATTGTTATTCCTAAAATATATATATATATATATTTATAGAATTTTAGCATAATTTTTTATAGGAAATATATTCTCATAAATTCAGTAAAAAAATATTATTTTGTTTTTATTTATTAAAATTGAAAGTTATACTAACATTACATATATGACTCATTGCTTATAAACTGTGTAATCAAATTTATTGCAGGAAATCCAAAGATATATATAAATTGTCTTTAGAAAACGAATCAAACATACAGGTCACTGAATTGGTGTTTTATTTTATAGTCAACAATTTCATTTGTTTCGGATCGGACAAAAACATTATGATCATATCAAAATAAGCAAACTTATTCGTAGGATATTTCAACGCAATCGATTGTGATGCAATTTTGAATAAAACTTCAAAAGATTAATGCCAAGAGAAACTAACTATACAATTTATTAGCTTCCTTAATAAGAGCGAATACATTGTCTTATTCCATACAACCTAAAATACAAACCATAAACTACCTCGTAATCTGCACCAACAACCACGACCTTATTTGAACACGATACGTTCTATAGGCTCTTCTCTTGATTACTAAAACCTCAACAATCATGGAAACAAAGACATACATTGCCATCGATACACTCCGCACCACGGACATGACCACCTGGGTACATTATGTGACATATTTCATGACTCAACGGATTTGTACAGTTGTAACTAAGCGCACGCCTGTCCACACACACCTTTGCAAGTGAACCTATTCAACAACAAATACACAATGTAAATGCAAAAGTTTCATTCAAACCAGTCAATAAACTATTACTATTACTATTACTATATATAATTTAGTTCAAATACAAATATTCAGATACTATTTCAAAAAAGAAAAAAAGAGAAATAGATTAATTAATGACCTATAGTAACCAATGGTGGAGCTAGGGATCATAGGGATGAGACGTAGAAGGTAAATGTCCCCCCTATCTTGATAAATAATCGATTTCTAATAGTTGAATTGTTGTTGAAGTTGATTCCCTTTTCAATAAAGAAAATGTGCGTGTTCACTCCACTTTCAGTTACAATACTTTAAGGCTCCGTTTGTATTACATTTATCAGTGGAATGAGAATTATTCGCATTCACATTGTCATTCCTTTAGTTCTAATTCTCATATAATGTTTGGATCAATTAAAAAATAGGAATGACATTCTCAAACCAGAAATGCTAATTAAATTGCAGCCTCGATGGCTTATTCAAAGCACACGAACAAAATAATGACTTTTTTTTGCAAATTCAACAACATTTTTGAACTTCAATCCTGTTAGTAAATGTACTAATCGTTTTCCAAAAAAAAAAAAAGTGTAGAAACTTACCTAGAGGAGCAATGAGAAGAAGCAAGCAGAAAATGGTAGGTACAAAGGTTTTGTCCATGGTGGTGGTTGCTAGTAGATAGTTATGATATTGAAGAAGAAGAAGAAGATTACAAGAGAGGTTGTGATTGATACACAAATATGTAAAATCATTCATATTTATAGCCATATTACAACAACTTTCGAATCTTTTTTCATAATTACATACTTTGATTTACCATTTATTTCACATTTTCTGTCCATAATTACATCATTATGATATTTGTCATAATTTGATTGATTTGATTTAATTTAATTTTACCGTTTATTTCACATGTTCTGTCCATAATTACATTAATATGATATTTGTCATAATTTAATTTATTTAATTTAAATGACTTTATTGCAATCCTTGTGACAGTGAACCTATTCAACGCCAAATATAATGGTATTAGCATAATTTTTTCCTAGTATCCTAATAAAAATTGACAATGAAAATACTCAAAATAGCATTTTGATTGGGATATCAAATGATGAAATCTAGTATCGCCTCAGTTATACGAGGAAAATAAACATGTCGCTAGAATACTCATGAGCAGGTCGAAATGAAAAGTATACTTAGATGAGATATTTTAAATGTAATACAATTATTACTGTATTCGAATCGCATACATGAATTGAATGAAAAGTATTTTTCCATAATTCCATTTATTGAATATACATATTTTTTCTTCATTTATTGAATATACATGCACTTTCACATTTTCTTTTCATGTATTTAGTATATTTTCCATGGATTGAATATACATGTATTTTCAAAATGGGGTTATCCATTTCCTAGCACTAGACAAGTATTTTTCTTTTTCAAATATTTAATTAGTTCAAATTGGGCTATCCATTTTAACCAAAATCAGTTCTAGGGTATTTGATGTTGAACCCAAACCCAAAATTATGTATAATGTCTAACCAAACTTTTGATTTTATATTAATTAGTTTGAGTTCAAATATTCAAGTTTCGATTATTTTTTCTCCACAATCGAAGGTGCAACGAGTAGTCGGTGAATGGTCACAAGACGAGATGATAAATATGCATTATCATGTAAATAATCATAATACTATATCTTTTGGTATCATGTAACGAAGAAAATATTCTATTTGGATCCCTTTAGTATCCAATTTGTTCGAAATTGGTACTCAGTTTGATTTTTGTTACAATTTGGTTCTCTCAGTATCCAAATTCGTTTCAAATTGGTCCATTCTGCAACTTTACACAAATTTGGAACGAATTTGGATATTAATAGTAAAAATTGGAACAAAAATCAAATTGAGAATCAATTTAGAACAAACTAGATACTAAGAGAAACAAATTGGAACATTTTTTGACATTTTATTTGTTATATCATATGTCAAGTCAACATTTTGTTTAACTAAAAATTAAATCAAAATTCACGTCAGTATTAGTTAGCGGTAATGTTACATAATGGACTAATTTGGAACGAATTAGAATATTAAGAGAACCAAATTGGAACAAAAATTAAATTGATAACCAATTTAGAACAAATTGAATACTTAGAGCTTGTTTGTTATTACTACTTCCTCCTTAAAGGAGATGCCACCTAGAAAATACTTAAAAGGAGGTGGTTGTCATGTAGGATCTAGGTTGTTTGGTAAAAAATCGATTTTAACTCCTTTAAGGAGCGAAACAGTGAAAAGCTCATTAAAAGAGCTATTTTGGTGCAGAGCAAAAACATCTACCAAAATGACTTTCAGGTGAAAACATCTACCAAAATGACTTTCAGGTGAAAAGTCAATGCAGTAACAGTCGACCAAAAAAATAAAATGGTCGACCGTTTCATTTCTGAAATGGATAGATTACAAACAGTCGATCGTAGTTGTTACTACGGTCTACCGTTTGGTAATTTGAACATTTTATATCTTCTTAAAGTTGTTTTTTACCAAACAAACTTTTATAATTCACCCTTCTTACAGCTCTTTACAGTCAGACATTTACCAAATATAACTGACTTTTTGGAACACTTTCTTACAGCTCTTTCACACATCCTTTAACCTCTTTAAAGTCTTGCAAGATTTTCAAGTAAACTAAAAAAACAAGCACTTAGAAGACCAAATTGGAACATTTTACCGTAATTAACAAGGTGTTGCAATTGAGGTCTAATTTTAAGTAACTCTAGCAAAGATAGGCTATTGTTAGTTGTTACATATGGGTAGTTGAAATTTGATCACGGATCAAAGAGATTGGTGTGATGGTGGTATTGTACAAGTACCAATATTTAATTTTTAGCTGGTCTTTGTGAATGTACTTCACATATTCAGATATTCTTACCATTATATATAAACACTTTTGATGTGTAGAACTTATTAAATACCACTTTGGTATATAAATGAAATTTTTGGCATATAAAAAATGTTTAAAAACTGTATTCTTCAAAAATATTCAACATGTTATTCATATTTAAAAATTAATTGGGGCGCAACTGTTTAAACATAATGGAAGTCAAATCGGACCAAAATAAAAAATATGTAAACCACACTCGGGTGCTACCACGTGTCAACTCCTTATTCCCTGTTTGGCTCGTGTCATCTTTTCTTTTCTGTTTCAGTTGCTTCATCCACCATGGTCAAACGGGCCATAATCTAATTTGAAATAATCAGCTATTCATTTAGAATAAGTCATTAATCACATTAAAATTTTCATTAAAATAACTCAAATTCAATTAGTCGTATTCACATTAGTGTAACTACCTACTAGTGACATTTAATGATATGTTATATTGTCATTAACTTAATAATATATTGACTTTGATATTTTATTATCTTTGAAAATATTGTGTGTTAATTAAGATTAAGGACTTAATAAAAAATATTATATTTTAGGTTGAGGATTTTCTCTTTAGAGGAAAACCCCTAGTCGCCACTGCCGAGTAGCCGCCGCTGATTTTGTGGTCTTTCTCGCCAGTGGCGTGTTCTGTCTCTTTTGACAGTTAGAGCTTTATGGTTTGTAGAAATTAAAGGATGGAGAAGCAGAGATTTGACGGCGTGGGGTTTGTTGAGCGGAACAATTCAGAGGATTTTTTGTTCAGGTGGTGGAGGTGATGGCGATACGTGAAGCCCTATCATGGATTAAAAATGAAGGTTCGCAAAGATTAACAGGTGGAATGATTGCTCTGAGTGATGGTTTTGAATTAGCCTTTTTGAGTCTCGTGTTAGGACCCGGAATGCCAGACATGGATTTGCTAATTTGAGTTTGGTTTAGAGATATGTGGGGAACGTTGTTCATATCTGTTTTTGCCGTGTCGGGTCTCCTGTTAGGACCTGAGATGCCTGGATGGGAGATGCAATCACAGAATGTTTGGGTGTGTTTCGTTTTTCAATTTTCTATTGTTTCGCTAGTAGATGTTTTCAAAGCTAGAGGACTGGTTATCCTCTCCGGTAGATTGAATCAGTGATATTAGGACCTGGGTTTACTTAGGTTACTATATCCTTGTCTGGTTCAGATTTTTAGAATATGGGAACCACGTTTGTATTTGTTTCAAGTATCAATAAAATAAAAGGTCTTTTCCTAAAAAAAAAAAAGATTAAGGACTTAATAATACTCACTCATTGTTGTTCTAAAAAAAATATTCACTCATTGTTCGCCTAACATTTTTTTAGTTGAAGAGTGGTTCTTTTTGTTTGGTTATGACCTTCTACGGTAGTAATCTAATGTAATATTTGATCTCAGTCGGAGCATGTTCGAATTTTTGGATATGATGAAATTTGTTATTCTTTTGGAGTATCTTGAAAATTGGTAGAAAACTGTTTGTTGGTTTTGATAAGAAGCGCTTGAGGGCTATTATTCAACCTATTAATCGCTACACAATTTTGACATTTTTCGGTCGCTGCATTTTCAAGATGCTTTTTTTTATCTTCATGTTGACCTCTATTATTCTTCGGTAGGCTATCATGGATCCTAAGATTCCAAAAGTTCACTTTTTAGGATTGAGTTTCATTTCAAATTTGCAAGCTTTTCATAAGTTGAATGTGGTCCTCAACATTCTTGAATTTAACTAGCACATATTGTACGTGTATATATGCTTGTACGTCTCGCCCAATTTTAGAATGTAGTTGTTATATTAGAGTTTGGTACGTAGCTTTTGAGTTCTTAGAATAAATGACACTAGTTGGTAACAATATGTTGCTTGACACGTACGTTAGGCATTCAGACTGGTATGTCAAGATAAATATGCAACTTATGAGAAAGAAATAAGAATACGAGCTAATGCTAACCACTAATTATCATCGTTCATCTTCTTTGAAGAAAAGAACTGAATCTAGGTAAAAATAAATAAACAATTGAATCAATTATAGCAAAACCTTAATTTCCTTATAACTAACATACATTCACATTTACAAAACAATGATGAATCAAAGAAACCAACAACATATACATACATGTCATCTAGGACGTCCATTGTGACTACTATTTTGGTGATTATCATGTTGACGACAAGAATCGGACGGTAGGCGATCTTGGGTAGAGCTGAATTGGAATGTTAATTCCATAGATTCATCGGTAAAAGGAGGCTTGGTTGGCTCTGGTAAATCGTAGTCCTTTTGTCTAACCATTTTAACGACTGTGCTCATGCTGGGTCGCGAACTCGGCGATTCTTGAGTACACAAGAGACCCACATGGACCATTCTTTTTATCTCTTCCTTGTCTTCTTCGACCCCCAAATTTTCATCTATAATGTCCCACACTCTATTTGCTTGGAACCTCTTCCATGCCTATGTTATGCATACCATTCATCGTTTTAGAATAAAACGCGTATATCTAAGTCGAAAATATGATGAACAATGTTTAATAGAAAGAGGCAAAAGTAGACGGGTGAAAAATGAATGATCTAAATTTAAGAGTCAAATGTGTGTGGGAGTGACCGCTAATCGTAATTAAAGTTGGGGTGGGCTATTGCCTACTGTGGCCCACCCCTAGCTCCGTTGTTGTAGTTGAGCTAGGCAAAGTTGGTAATTAGTTGGAATTTACAGCGGTCCAAAAGGTCTAATAGGAATAGTTACTGTAATAAAATTAGTATTCGGTTATATTAAACGTCACGTCAGCACCATTATCAGGATAGTTAACCCCAACTAACTGCAATGACATTTTTGACCCAAAAGTTCCGAAATTCATATATTTACGTGGCTTATACAAGTTGATTACCTTTTGAACTTTTTTTTTTTTTTTTTAAGTTGGGGTGAGCCTTTGTCTACTGTGGCCCACTCCTGGCTCCACCATTGTAGCTAAGCTAGGCAAAATTGGTAATTAGTTGGAACTTACTCTAGTGACTAGGGTTTCGAGTGATTGATCCTCAGGTTGAAATGCATTGTTCCGGATACCACTAACTATTTCAAGCACAAGAACTCCGAAGCTATAAACATCTACTTTTTCGGATAATCTTCCATGAGCAATGTATTCGGGAGCCATGTAACCTCTACAATGCACGCGATTGTTAATTAGTATTGCTCATAGTATACATATAATGCACCTATCTTATAAATGTACTTACAATGTGCCTGCAATGGTGCTATGAGAAGCCTTGTCGTGCGACGAGAACCTAGCCAGCCCAAAATCTGCAATCTTAGGCCTATATTTGATGTCTAACAAGATGTTACTAGCTTTGATGTCTCTATGAACAATGTGTACTTCACAATCCGCGTGAAGGTACTTTAAACCTTCGGCTGTTCCTATAATGATCCCGAGTCTTTTCTCCCAATCTAACACTTTCTTCCTCTCCTCGTCTTTCTTCCAACAATAGGAAAACAAAAAATGAACTCAAGTCAATAATGCTATGTCGAGTTTTAGATGATTAGAGCGCGTTATGATAATTTGAATGTATAGTTAAATACCGAATAAGACGAAGTCAAGACTATTGTTGACGAGATATTCATAAACGAGAAAACAATTTCCATCCGTGAAGCAGCAACCGATGAAGCGAAGCAAGTTCCTATGCTGTGCTTTGCTTATTATGTCCATCTCGTTTTGAATCTCTTCGACTTTTGTTTTCCCTCTTATATACAGTCTTTTTATCGCGATTTCTCTGCCATCTATTAACGTCCCCTGCACGCACATTAGGCATGAGTTCTACACAAGATTCTTAAACTTCGGAATCTAAACTCTACTTTGATTTTACCCTGAAAACTTCAGCAGATCCTCCGCTTCCAAGCTTTCGCGCTTCGCTGAAGCTCTCCGTTGCTTTCTCGAGCGTCGAGTACTTGAATTGCAACATGTTCATGCCCATTTTCAGCTCTGCACACAATTCCAAGATTCAAGAATGAACATAAATGGTAAAAAGAAGAAAAAGAACTACAAAAACATCCCCATGAGGAATATGGTTCGAGATTCGGTTGATGCGCTTGCTGATAAATTATTTTTTACCTATTCCTTCGTCAAGAACGTTCTTGATTCTCGAATCGTAGGTGAGTTTACCCAAACACAATCCAAGAATAATAGCAACCGCACCGATGGAAACAGCAGAGATCACATATATTGCATACATCACAACGCCTTGGACGGTGTTGGTGAAGGCGCTGTTGCTGAACTGCTGGTTGGAGTAGCGCAAGACGCAGCCGGTGTTGAGAATCCGGCCCTCCGCCGCCGGCAAGCAGATGGCGGAGGGGACCGCCGCGTCTTGCAGGCAAGCGGAGCAAGATTCGGAGGGGATAGAGCCCCAGCATTTGGCCATGGCGTAGACGGATGCACCATCTATGTACTCGTGCTCGTACGCGTACCCTTCGTATGTCGGGGCATTCTTCACTGCATTTTGTATAGCTAGTTTCGCTGCGTCTGCGTACCGGTTATTGTCCTCCATCACATTGCTGCATCTCTACAAATCCCGCGTTTTTCATCAGAAAAAATATTCATATTAACTTTGTGTAACGTACGAGGAAATGAAATATTGTTGCTATCTCTACAAATCCCGTGCGTTGCATAAAATAATATTCATATTAACTATATGTAAACATAACAGGAAATGAAATATTGTTGCATAGGTACAAATCCAGCGTTTTCATTAGAAAAATATTCATATTAACTACTCCCTTCGTCCCAAAATGAATGTTTTGTTTCCATTTTTTGCAAAAATTAAAAATTACAGAATAACTTAGTGTATTTCCAATGTAACCTCACTTTCTACACCTACACCCCATGTGTACCCATATGCAGATTTGCCCATGTGCATAAGTGATAAGGGTAATATGGGAAAATCAATAATATAATAATCTAAAAATAGAAACAAGACACTCATTTTGGGACAAAAAATTTAAACAAACAAGACACTCATTTTGGGACGGATGGAGTATATGTAACATACGAGGAAATGAAATGATGAAATGAGAAAAGCTTACGTACGGATGTGTCTTGGGGGCCAAAGACTTCGTAATCGAAGGAATAATTGTCTGCTCGGATGAAGCAACCGTCGAAATAGATGCGAGCTCCGGTGCTCGGGAAGCACTGCGGGACGAGGGTCTTGATGTGGTTGAAGCAGCTCAAGCAGTCGTCAACGGAGAGGTCGTCCATGCACACGGCGAGCACGTAGACTTGGTTTGGAGGCTCGCCTTTGTTGGACCTCGACCACTTCCATTTCCGCATTTGCGTTTCCATTTCGGACAACACGTCCGTGTAGTGTCGTTGGTAGGCGTTTTTGTCGGAATCCGACATGTTCATGCTGTTGCACGTCTTCAGGACGAGGTCGGCTCGCGGTTCGGCCCGAGCTCGATGATGATGATGATCAAGAACATGGCAGGTTAAGATAGCCAGCAGAAAGACGATGATATTGGCCATCAAAGAGGGGAGGGAAAGAGAGGGAGGGAAGGATTTTAGGATTTTTTGTTATGTTTTTTTATTTTTTTTCCAAGTGAATATTTGTTATAATTAGGTTACGTGTAAAGTGGAGATGAATCAAGCTAAGCTAGGTTGTGATATGCAATTTTTGCAGCTTAAATATTTGTCCACACTATTAATGAGATTTAATTTTCATGTAAATACAAAAATATGAGCCACCAAAACTACACCTAAAAGAGGCCAAAATTACAACCAAAAAGTTGTAGGCTAAGCTGTGAATAAACATGACAGCATTTGAGCCCTCCATGGAAGATGCTAGTTTTTTTTTTTTTTTTTTCCTGTAACGATTCGGGTTGCAATATCTGTCAACCCGAATGTTGCAAAAACCCAGCTAAGTTGTGTCAATTCATCCTAAGCCGATAAAAATTTGCTTACAAACGAATGTTGTTGATGGACAGCGTTAATGGGTCAAAATGGACACTACTCCTCGTCCGCCAAGGACATAACTGGAATCCCCTTGCTCGTAAAACTTGAACACTTAACCTGCAACTCATCTCCTACCTTAAAGTCTGTCCTCCCGTTTTCCTGTGACAAATCAAAATAATATTTGTAATCAGAAAACGATAGCCAGAATAAGCAGAGTAGTTTCCAAGATATTGAAAGAAACAGAGCATAGGCAAAATAGTACTCCATAAACGAGACCTAGAGGGTACAGTGAAGACATTTATTGAAAATGGGAAAGACGGGAAGTACAAGACAACTTCGGGTTAATAGCCATGTACGATCCATTCTGAAAAGATAATTTAAAAAAAAAAAAAATGGAACGTACCTCAAATCGATACATTCCATGTATCCCGCTGCCCAAATCAAGGACTAACCCACCCGTGCGAACTTGATAAACCTTCGCCACAGCCTTAACTCCAATTTTCAGATTTTTAGCTGTTAAAGTCTTCTCAGCTATAGGAGCCTCGACTTCAGTGTTTTCATCGCTCGTGTCTTTCCCGACTTCTTTTTGCTGGGAAAGTTTTGTCCTTTTTCTTTTAGTGCTAGAAAGAGGGCTACCAGTAGGTAAATCTTTTTTTGATTTAGTACCTGACTTTGATTTACCAGTAGAATTAAGGGGACTTTTCAAAATCCCAATCATTGCATCAGCAGATACCGTATCAACTTCTTTCCCTGTCTCTGGTGAGGAGGATTTTGACATTTTAACCTTAGAACTTGAATGACGATCAGAACCAAATAAAACTAAATCAAGATGGACATCTTGGGGTGGCGGTGTTTTTGGTTTACCATACAACTTTGGTAAACCAGTTGATTTAGTGGTACTTCTCGAACTCCTTAATTTGGCAGGTTCTTCAATCTCATCACAATCTTCAGCACTTCGAATCAGAACGGATGGTGTCAAGGAAGAATATGGTTCTTGCACATTAGATACATCTTCAGCTTCTGTCAGTACAACAGGTACTTCTTTTGTAGGAGGAACAGATTCTGCAATGACATTATTTGATTTGGAACGGGGTGCAGGTAAAGTGGCTTTACGGGATAGTTTAATGTTACCCCGGACATCCTGCCCTATGCACATCAAAGAAAGAGACTGCCCAACAGATACCACATCTGAAACACGGGAGACCTGAAGAAGAACAAAAAAAGTAAGAAATGAAAGCATGATACAGAATCACAAAATATATTCCACAACTTTACAAGATTGACATGTCAGGTTGTGCTCTGCTCCAAAAAGTTCTAGAGCTGATGTCCATCAGTGGTATCTTTGTTTAGCTTCAAATAAGATTTCAAGTTTATTAACTTTAAAAATTAAAATAAGGAAAAAAATTTTGGGCCTTTAACTTGAATTTGGCCATGATAGATGACAACATTTGTGGAATATACATTTTGTAAAATTTCAGTGGTATCTTTGTTTTATCATTCAACTTAAATTTGGTCATGATATATGACAACGTTTGTGAGCATGGCACCAATCAAAACAAGAAGAATCAATGGGCATAATTCTTGATTTCTAAATTCAATGAGGTTAGAGACTCTACAAATAAAATGGTACCAGTAGCAATCATCGATAATGATCACGTGCATATTCAGAATCCACCTTGATTTTTAATTTAAATTTCTAACATTTATTTAAAGATTAGACAACAACTATTAGATATGATATACATACGTCTAAACAAATTTATTAGCTAATCATGGATACAAAAGAGGACTTTAAGCAGCCATATATAATGAAAAACATATAAAATTGTTAAACGAGGAAAGGAAGATGAGAGGAAGTGGAAGTGATGAAGGGAAATCGCATAAGCTGCAGAACACAGCACCATTTCTTACTTACCGGTTCATGTGATAACTCAGATATGTGCAGCAGGCCATTCTGGCCGCCGTTAAATTCCACGAAAGCACCATATTCTTTCACTGACGTTACAACTCCTTTATATACCCCTCCAACTTCAATTTTACGGCCAACTATGGAATCAACCTGAGAGGCAGGAAAACATAATAAATGTAAATTCACATAACAAATCATAGTAGATAACGTATAAAGTACTTAATAGAAGACAAATCACACACAAATGCAAAAGAAATGCAAGTTTGTAACGCAGGAGACTTTCTACAACAACAAAAAAATCCATACAGTACCTTTTCTAAAGCTTTTTCCATTACAGATGAATTCTTAGCAACAATAGTAAGTGTTCCATCGCCTACAGATATCCGTGCACCTGAAATAAGTAAAGTGCACAATATAATATTATAAATTCTATGATATATTCATAAATTCATCTCTTACATATACCACAATTTCAATAATTAAGTGGCAGCATAAATATCCAGATACCTAAAACCTTTAATCATGTTAACTTATTACAGAAAATCATGTTGCATGCAAAAGCAAAATTAACAGTAATGTGTGATGGTACCCAAAAAGTCAAATGTGGAACCATCCATATTGAAGCAACACGTGGCGCCCAAGCGCCACAACATTATACGAACAATTCACGTATGAAGCAAGAGTAGGCTTGCGACCCAGGCACCCGAAACCCACATCTAGAAACTCATTCAAGAACCCTAGCAAGGTTTTCAGGGACCCTCAACCGGGGAGAGACGTGCCCAAGGAGCCTCCCCCACTAGAGGTTCATGAAGAATACTGTTAGTGTATTAAGTAATTAGTTTGTAATGTAGGGCTATTTACGTCTTTTAGTTTCTTTTCTAGCTCTATTTAAGGAGCTCTTATCCTTTGTAATCAACACAATCTTATCATAATCTAATATACAATCTTATCTTATCACTTCTCACCTTATCCTCTCTATCACAACATGGTATTAGAGCTTAAATAAAATTCTTTTTCTCCTTTTTCCGTTTCTGTCCTTGTCGTGTATAATTTTCCGGCAAGCCTTCTCGGAAAAACCATCGTTTTCACTTTTTCCCGGTGTCGTGTCGGAGATCTGACCATACCGTCAGATTCGTCTCACACCGGCCGTCAAAACCCCAGAACAATCATCACCGTCCGGTCATCCACGCGCCGCCGGAGCTCCGCCTTGGTCCCTGTTTTGCCGCTGATCTCCCTAACGACAGCGCGTCTGGCTTCGCCGCCTACACCATCGGACTCCTGGTGGAATTCGGTCAAAACCGATGTAACCTCTGCCACTGTTTCCATCTTCACCACCTCTGTAAATCAAAACCCCATCTCTCTGTACTCCATCTGGTATTCAAGCATACATACCAGACAAGCCTCTGCTACTCCCTCTTTCCAAGCTTTCCTTTCCTCGATCCACCTTACCGCCGGCACAAGCCTGTTCAGAGACCGCCGATCTGCTCAATTCCGGCGGTCCGCCGTCTGTTCCTCCAACGCGTGAGTTACACACGTCGTGCTGTCATTCGCTCTCTCTCGGCCTCATACTCGTATCTCCATCACCGGTGGTCATCTCTCGTCACCCCCAGCACCACCGGATCAAGACACATACGACCGGCCAAGCACCGAGATCCGCCGGCGATCAGAGTTGCGCGTGAGCCACACGTGCCTTGCCAGAATCGGGTACTCGTCTCGGTTTTCCGTCCATATCCCCATCACCGGTGATTTGCTCATCTCACCGCTGGCGCGTCCATCATCAGGAGATCGAGATCTGTCACCAGCTATCAGCCGAGCCGTCGTATGACGGCGCGTGACCTCCATGCGCAGCCCATACTTTAATTTAAAAAAAAAATCTGATTATTATATTATGTTGTTATTTTATATCAGATCTGTCAATGTTCATTTTGTCTGTATTATGTATGTTGTCTGAGTCCATAAAATGTACATCATTGGAGTCTTTAATATGTGTAAGCCTCACTCTTAGTTGGTCTTTTCTCGCTCGGGTTCAAATCCATTCCTCCGTCATTGGTGGTGGTCTTATCATACAGCTGGCATCGTCTAGACTATCACCACCAATCTGGTCTTGGTGGTGGTCTTATCATACAGCTGGTATCGTCCAGACTGTCACCACCGATCTGTTCATCATCGGAGTCTACCGACTATCATATCAACATGTGAGTTTCACGCATCCTTGTAGGAATCTGCATTCTCCGCTACTCCATCACCCATGGCCATTTCATCCTACTGCAGACACATACGCACCCAG
>JAYMTA010003642.1:0-13868 GCA_036897625.1 Pelargonium cotyledonis | reverse complement strand
ATTTTTCCTAACTAAATCCCTAGCTAACCTCATTTAGCTAAGGATTTCCCTAGCTACTTTTCGTAGCTATTCACAGATTTTCTTGCAGTGACTACATTTTTTTTTTGCAATTTTTAGCCTAACATAATATTTACTTTTCACAATTTAGGATTTTGCATTTTTCTATCACTTTTCAATGTGTCAAATGCCCTTATCAATTTTTCCGAGAAAGCTAACATTTCAAAAAAATTTACTTTTTTGTTGTCAAACGATACCTTAATTTATTCTTAATTATTATATATCTTATTTTAAAATTAATTCAAATGAATCCACATGCCATAGACATCGGGCCCACCTCTCTTTAATAGACTTTATTATCCAATAATTTTTATAGCTCCTTTAGAAATGAATGCCTCACCATCCAATACTTCAAATAACTAAACTTTAATTCACGTCTCTTCTTCTTCATTTCATCATCTTCTTCATGTATCTGCAAGCTGCAGGCTGCACCTCCATCTTTAACTTCCATGCTACTAGCTTTGCTTCGTCATATCTCGGTCGGTTATCAGTTATATATCAGTTCAAGACACTCAAAACCGTAGGCCGAGAACTGCAGCAGTTGGTTTCTTCCATATGCAAACCGATACCGTCCGACATCCTCTCAGTCTCGGTTCGGTTCAAGAGGTTTATCGGTGCAGTTTGGTTTGTCGGTTCAACATGCACAACCCTAATAGGAGATAATATGAGGTAAAAGAAAGAGAGACTTTGTATGTATAGAGAATTTGAGTTATGTTGAAATTGAGTTGTAAAAGGTCTGAAAATGAGTAGTGTTTGGTAAATATTGGAGTAAAATTTATAGTAAATTTGTTAAATGACAAAAATACTCCTTAATTTTAAATTTTTATTAATAATTTTGTAAATCAATTTGCGTCATTAGATTAGCCAATGAACCTATTTGACTGTCCATTTATTCAATCCATTTATTTGACATACATATATCATTATAATTTTCTAAATGTTTCAAAGTAGCTAACTATAAGAAAAAATCAAAACATTGTTGTCAACTTACTAAATGACTTCATTGTTGTTTGGTTGTTTAGTTGGAAGAGAATTAACGACTTATGATAGTTCTTATTCATTTATGTAGATTGAAATAAACAAAAATTATCATTAGTTTTATTTCCCATATTAGTTGGTCGACCTATTTAAGATAGTCGGCCTACCAACTAATATAGTTGTTTCACCAATTCGTATTGTTGGTTAGCCTATTCAAATTAATAATTATTCGACTAATTCAAATAATTGGTCGACTAACTTATGTTCTGGTGGGTAACTAACAACTAACTGAAAAGTTTAATCCTATAATATTCATACATATTGATAATACTTCTAAATGAAAATCAACAAATAAATATAATCACACACCGGCTATTATCACGAATAACACAAATTAAGATATATAATTTTTTGCAAATAATTATGTACAACTCACCTGATTACTCCAAACCAGTATTCTTGTGGTTTACAGTAAGATGAGATTTCTAATATCAATGAATTAAAGCTGAAAATGCACTACAAGAAAACTGCTTATCAGCGACGGATTCAGCTACGGACAAAATCCGCCGTTGATCAGCGACAGAATTAGCTACGGATTTTGTCCGTAGCTGATCAGCGACGGAATTAGCTACGGATTTTGTCCGTAGCTGATCAGTGACAGATATTTTTCACCAGCGACGGAGTTTACTGTTTTAAAGGTTGTATTTCTTTTCTTCTCATGAGCTGGTCATTTCCCCAAGAGATTCATTTCTATGGTTGAAAGATTTGGAAACATGGAAAGGGAAGTGGAGTGTGAAGGATACAGTTTAGTACTGTTGATTTTTATAATCCTGAATGTGACCATCTATTTTAACTGATTCCAGCCAGCATGTGCATGTTGGTTGTGATATCTTTTGTCACTCTCACACACTAAGGAACAATATAGTATTGGGACATAAATCACATAACCGCTTGTTAATTGTATTTCTTATGAACCCATTTAGCAGTTATGAAGTTGGGATGTCATGTGCAGGTTCCATGAGCTGTTGGAGTTTGATGAGGCCAAAAGGAGTTGCCGCAGAAGATTGGCTGGACACAATGAACACGCAGGAAAGAGCGCAGCAGATCAGTCGTCACCTGTTGAAGGGTCAAGCCGCGAAGGATCAGGCAGCCAGTTGAAGGATCTTGTTTGCGGGCAACTCGATGAAAGGGGAAGAATTCAAAGAAGATCAGATAAGATCTAAATGAAACTTGCTCTCTCTAGATCATGACCATGATGGGTTGTATGAATTTTAATTAGAGTGGTAGTTTCAGATATATACAACATGACTTTTTATTGTGTCCTACGTTTAGAATCGAACACTTGTAATTTTTTTTCTTCAGAAACTCGTGTATTTTAATTTTAATACAATTTATTTTTCAATTATTGCTCTTATTGTTTATTAATTATTGTTCTTTGCTATATAATAATTAAATTTAATAATATATGAAATTTAATGAAAAAACTATTTTTAAATTAAATTATCAATTTTTGATTAAATTATTAATTGATCAGCTACGAAATTTTCGTAGCTGACTTCTGTCGCTATACATCAGCGCGAGGCTTTTAGCGACGGATCACGTTCCGTCGCGTGCCCGTCGCTAAAGGTGATTAGCGACCGAATTTTGTCAATCAGCTACGGAAAATTTCGCAGCTGATAAACAGTTTTCTTGTAGTGATGGTGGTTCAAATGTTATTTTAAATTGATTAGAGTGATGATGGTTTAGGAGCATTGTTGTAACTAACCAAGTAAAGTATGACGATAATATGGTCCAAAAAATAATTTCTCTTTCCTTCTACATGGTTGCAGTTACCATTTGCCAACTTCTCCCACTCTCTCCTCATTTTGCTTAGTTGGCAGACCAAAGAGGAGAGAGAGTACCGTTTACCAAACAAGGCCAGTGCCTATGTATCCTAGTTGGAGAAGCAAAAGGAGCCAACTGTAGAGTTACCAAACATGCTCTAAATGAGATCCAATAAGGATGAACAAAACTTATAAAGTGGACGAATTGACTTTACTCAAGGAAAATGTGGATTCGTTGACAAGACAATTCTCTAAGAGCTTGTTTGATAACACTACTAGAGGGCTAAGAGCTCTGACAAACCTATTTATATGTTGACATGTCATATTATTGCAGAAAATAAAACTTTATTCTCATGTTTGCTTATATGGTGATTTTAGGTGGCTTCTGCAATCATTATAACTTTTCAAGAAGCTAAATATTTTTTTATGTCAGACAGAAATAGATGCGGAGAGGGAATCAAATTTAATTTCCATATATACCCCCATTGTACACGTGAAAATATACCTTTAGATATATAAGGTTGACATTTTTAATACAAAGGTTGTTCGTGTTCAAAAATTAACCTTTACAAAGAAAACGTTGACCTTTTTAGTATAAAGGTTGGCTATTTTATTAGAAAGGTAGATATTTTTAGTACACAATTTTGGTTGTTATTGAAAAAAATGGACATATAGACAAAAAAAAATTATGATCTGTATACACTTGTCTAATATTATTTTTTGTTCAATACACAAATATTACGTTGTTTTCATATATTAATAATTGATATATAATGTACATTTTGATTATTTTACTTTCAATTTTCATATTTAAAAAAATAAAACTTCAAATTTTATTTGCTTTTGCTTAAGAACACAAAATCACTTTATGAGCTTGTACAAACTTTTTTTTTTTAATGAAACACCCTTGCGTCAAAAAGTGGCTCTAAAGTAGATTTTGGTTTTTCAGTAATGTTACCAAACAAACCCTAAGCATTAAAAGCGACTTTTGTAAGTACTAATCATGAGGCTGAAGGCAACGGGTGTGTTACTTATGGAGGCCCACATATGAGTTAATGAGCAATGTAAATCAACAGATCAAATCGACTTTCTAGGAAACAACGGAAGTGATCTTTACTCCACCTATAATCTAGGGTTGAAGCAACATCCAAACAAGCACATAAGGAGAAAATGAACAATAAGATAAATGTACTAATTAAGGTAACCTAAGTTAGAGACAAAAATAACAAGGTCAACTAGTGTTCCTCAACGGCTACAAAACCCACTCAGTTTTTTGAATAAAAAACAATTCCCAATTTAGGTCAGGTTCAAGGTCAAGTTTAAGCTTTTCATAGTCAACTAGGCGATTAGGAGGTTTCTTTGAACAAAATTGCTAAGGATACTGCGGACCGGATGGAAGAAATTGAAGTTGAGGTCAACTACAAGTTTGATGTTACAAATCAGAGACTAGACAAACTGGAGAATGATGTGACACAAGTTCTTACTTCTCAAAGAGCTTGCAAATGCAGGTTGGGCAGTTGACAACAAGCATAAGCATGAGGGATTATGAGACTACACCAAGTCAACTTAAGAGAGCATGTGGACGTGTTTCGAAAGTTTTATATCAATTAACATCAAAACTATGTAGTTTCAAATAATATTTAACCCAAAACTACATAGTTTAAAATCCAAATTAAAAACCCTAAAATTGATATCATATTTCTCATATTGTCTTCCATCTCATTTGCTCACTGACGCCATTGTGTTGTAATGGCCCAAGAACAAGCACAAAGTTGATTAACCAGTAAACCAAAATCACTAGCAACATGATTTGATTAGAACTTAATGCTTTGATTAAAAAAGTAAAAGATTTTTCCTTACAACCATCATCTGACTTTAGTACGAAGATTGCTCGCAAAATCGACTCTTGCCATCAATCTGGTCGCCCATCAATTGGCAGCTTATGGTAGAGCAGGTTTTTGTAATATCTGGGACTGTTTCTACTAGTAAATAATAAAAGCTTTTGTGTTGATAAAAAAAACAACTTTCAATATATCATAATATATAGGGTTAATTGTTGTTTACTACCCCATATTTGACACCTTTTGCAATGGACTGCCCTTATCCTTTTTTTTTTGTTTTGTAACTTTTGACTAACCTAATCTTTCCAAAGCTCTTTCCGTTAATTTGTGAAATGACCTAATTGCCCCTACCAGAGTCTTCTTTTTCCTTTCTTTGGTTTTTTCTCCAAAATTTAGGTCACTTAGGGTGGCTTCCGGAAGGGATTATGGCGTTAGATGTTTCCGAAATTGATGGTGGAGCATCCTTGGAGTGTCATAAATTCAATTCAAGTGGCGGTTTGGTCGGATTCTAATCGAGGAAAGAGATCGGCACGGAACCGTGTGGTGGCCGAAAAATATTCCGGCATAAATTGGTTGTAAATTTAAGATGAGTTGTTGCCGAAATTGATGGTGGAGCATCCTTGAAGTGTAATAAATTCAATCCAAATGGCGGTGTTGTTGGATTCTCGTTGAGGAAAAAGATCAGCACGGAGCCGTGTGGTGGCCGAAAAATTTTCCGCTAAGAAAATAAAACCCTAAGGACATTTTGTCTATTTCTTTAAAAAATATTTAACATGTGCGGGGCACTTGACAACATAAATGACGTTTTCCATCAGTTTTCATGGATTTAAAGAGCTCTAGAAAGATAAGGATATTCCAAAGTTAAAAAAAAAGATAGTCCATTACAAAAGGTATCAAGTATGGGATTGGAAACAACAATTATTCCTAATATGTAAAGGTGTGCCTAGATTTTACAAGAACCTATAAGGCTTAGCTTGCAAACAAATTATAAAAAGTACATTTCAATTATATATGTCTTCTATAATCCATAATGTCAAAAACAATCTTCCAAGTCCATTACCTCAACGAATATGAATGTCGTCTCCACATGCTATGAAGCAACCTCATGAGAATATCTCTAAAATACCAAACACAAGCTAGTGGATCCATGACGCTACCTTACAAGAAAATAACATAAGAGGATATCTACTTCACCTCCATAATCAAAAGGTAGCTAACATCTATGTTGGATAGACGTCGATGACGCATTTCTAGTCTAAACAAACTCTATTAGCTAAAATCACATTTTTGATAACTATATCTCAATATGTTAATCAATTATATGGTATGATATAAATTGCCAAAATCAATTTCTAGTCTGACGCGCCCACTCCCTATCATGTGTCTCTTGTCTTGAAATATTAGAGGATGTGGGGCGCTTCACAACAAACATCAATTGCGATCTCTTATTCGCTCTCTCAAGCCGAATATTGTTTTTGTTCATGAATTTAAAGCACAATAGTTCTCATCTATTGATTGCTAGTTTTTTTTGGCACACCATGGCGTTCATTTTTGCTTCTCTCCTTCGGTTGGGAGGTATAGGGGGATAGGTTTGTATTTGAGACTCGGCTATTATTGTTTTTATCGCTCTCTTGGGTCATTGGTTCACTTTCGATACCGATTGAAATCTTGATAAATGTGTATGCTTCACAGTCTTCTACGAATAAATCGGCTCTTTGGGTTCGCCTCAGCACCTTGCTATCTGATTCGTCCGTCCCATATATTCTAGATGAGGAAATTTAATTGTGTTTGTGATATTTTGAAACGCTCGCTTTGTTCCAGCTCCTCTCTTTACTCCGCAAGCATGGCTGGTTTCAGTTCGTTCATTGATAATAACTTTTTGTTCAATCTTCCTCTTCATGGCATGAAGTTTGCGTGGTATGGGTCGGGTTCTATGCAAGTCGTATTGACCGCATCCTCATTTCCTTTAGCTAGCCCACATCCCCAATTCATTGACACAATTTAGTCTATCTTGAGGTTGCTCTGATCATTGCCCAATTAGCTTAAGCGTCGATTAATTCCACGAATTGGGATCCCAAGCTTTTTCCCGTTTCCTCAATTGCTGGGTTACCATCCAACCTTCCATGACACTCTTCGTTGGGCTTGAAACATTTTCTCCATTCAAGGCCAGTCTTGCTTTTGGATTTGGAAAAACAAATTCTTATTGAAAGCTTCTCTTAAGGATTGGAACATTAACACCTTAGGTCATCTTGAACAGTCGGTCACTGCCTTAGAAAAAGGCTTGAATGAATTCGATCTCTTAGTGAAATATCAAGACCGCACTTAGCGAAATATCAAGACCGCACTTAGCAAGAGCTTTAATCCCGATCAGATTGCGTGGCAGAACTTCATATTCGATCAAGAGATCTCTCATTCTTATGGCGTCAAAAATCACGTTTTCAATGGCTTTCAGAGGGAGACCAAAGCAGTGATTTCTTTTACTGGTGCGCTTCTATCCTCTAATCTCGTAATTGTTTCACGGGTGTTCTTCATTTGGGAAGATGGGTTACTAATACGAAGATTATCAAAGAGATAGCTCAAGGCTTTGGAACGCAACAATTGATGGAATGGACTGATTTGGAACGCAACAATTGATGGAATCCGTCACTAGATTTAACGGAATGGACTGATTTGGAACATTTTCGTCAAACTTTGGACTAAAATCAATCGTTTTGCTCAACTTTGGACTATTCAGAAACACTTGAAAGTTCAGGGACTAAACCAAAACATTTTGGATTGTAAAAGGACTAAAATGAACCTTTTTCCTTTTCTCTTTCCAAAGCTCTCCTCCTTGGCAACATTCGGCTCATGCAACCTGAAATCATCATGAAACATACCATAAGTGTGAAATATGCCAAAAATGAGCTAAATAGCATGCCAAACACATCAAAATACAACATAATGCCTAAAAGTCCCAAAATGCCAATGGAGTGATGCTCATAAGTGAAATGAGGCAATTATGAGAACAATTAGGTACAAAACAAGGCTAACATGCACTAAAACACACTAGTTTAGGCATGGTTTAGGGTTGGATAACTAGTACAAAATACAAGTTATCAAACCCCCCAAACTTAAACAATAGCACGTCCTCGTGCAAAAAGAAAGAAAACAAAAAGAAAACCTAAATTATGCCAAAACTACTCTACTCTAGACTACATGCTCACTACACTATTTGCATCCTAAATGGATATTCACAAACTATGCCCATGAGAACTAAACATTCCAAACAACAACTATGGTTACCAAGCCCTCCTCATAATACTCCAACACTCACACCATGGGTTTTTACGCATAACAGACATACAAGAATCACAATGTTATAGCAAGTTACAAGTGTGTGTGTGTGTGTGTGTGTGTGTGTCATCCTTGTTACTCGGAAACTCCTCAACCTAGAACATAGATATGCAAGGTTCGATTTCAATACATGCATGTTATCCATAAGTTGAGTGAGTTTCTCTTCTCCACTAGTCTAGAGGTCTTTAGCTTTCAGGATCAAATAGGACTTTCCTTAGGTTGTAACGCTAGGCTTGGGTGAAGGTGTGGTATGAAATTTTTCACAAAGCTCAAAACTACATCTATAGTGAACTTGATACTCATCTTGCTCACCAACACACAACCCTATTACCTTCCCCCTTTTCCCCTTTTAATTACACTCTTAACCCTCTATTCCGATTTATCAAATGTGGTTGACAACTTGTGATCTTATTTCATTTTTCACTTTTTCCTTTTCTTTGATTCCTTGCATCTTTTTAATGCACATTTAATTGTTTTCACACTTTTTTTAATTATTATTTTTATTATTTTTATAACACAAGTTAGTCCCCCAAAACTTTTTCCACACTATCAGAACATAACAATTTCCAAACCCATTTCCCAACGTGCTACACTAACCCTACTCAAGATTAGTATTCACTTTTTCAAGACGAATACCAAGTTCACTACAAGCATAGAGGGTTCAAATCATATGTAGTCTAAAGAAACAAATGGGACACATTGGCTTGTAATAAAGGTTGTGAAAGAAAGGCTAAGGCTAAAAGAGGGAAACTAGTGTCAGTGAATAAGAGTAGGAATGATTTGGCTCAAACGTTCCTAAAACGGCCTAAATCATTTCAGTCAAGCTAAATCCTCGTAGTCATTTCGCCTCAAAGATAGGCTCACTCAATTCTAGAAAGTTCACATTTCTCTATATCTAGCCTAAGACATGCTACTCCTAGAACAAAGAGTCCTAAATTCCAAGGATGTGTGCATAATCAGTTCATGCAAACATGCTAGAGCAAAACAATTCAAAACATGCAGTTCTAGATTTGTTCCCATGAGTGCAAACAATGAAGCATCATATAATAAATCATTGGGCCTAATAACCAAATCATCACCAGAATATCTAGCTCTCAGAGCACCAGCATGGCAATCCTAGAATATCTACAACTACCCAAAAGAAGAAAACGTGCAATGCATGTGAATTTTTTATTTATTTAAAAAAGGTCATAAATTTGCAAAAGCAAAAATACAACATGACATGCAAATGGAATGCCCCCCCTCCCCCTAAACTTATAACCTATCATTGCCTTCAATGATGAATTCTAATTTGAATGCAATCTATTCTATTATGGCATGTTATGTACATATGCATAATTAACTGCAAAATACAAAACACAAAACTAAATAACTAAAATTAAACTATGCTACACTACAACTAAACTACAAGGTACCTCATACGCATCCAAGATCAGAGTCCTCATTAGTGGGGATTTCTGGGGCAAGGGAAATGGCTCCCTCGTTAACCTGTTTGACCTTGTCCACGAAGCAAGACATGTCAGACATCTGGAAATCCAACTCAAAGTCCTCCTGCACCCCCAAAACCTTCTGGAATCCCTTGGTAATCGACTTGCCAAGTCCAGAAACCATTTGAGCTAGGGCCCTGTTACCCGCCTTTAGCTTATATGTCATTGCCCGTAAGGCAAAATACTCACTCTCAATGTTGGCCACTCCCTCAGACAAGTTCAAGGATTGCCTGAATCTAGAGCTCGAGCTAGAGAACCTAGTTGACTCTATTCAGGAAGACTTGGTGTGGAGAGAAGGCAACTCTGTAGGAGATCTCACAGCATCCTTCTCCGCATCTGCTCCATCCTCAGCCTGTTTCCCTTTCTCCCTAAGGGATATGGAATTAGGCTCTATCACCACGACATCATCCAACTCGGGATGAATGTCCTTGCGGTAACAGAGCCGCGTGATCAAGGCCAGAAACTTGACCTTCTCATCAGAAGCATTCTAGATGATTTGGTCATAAATAACACTATAATCATTTATTGGCTTGCCTTATAGAATGAGGGATATCATATAAACACGGAGGTGGCCGATAGCACTAGTGTTGCTGCTCAGGAATATTATGGAGTTTACGAAGTAAATCCAAATAGTGAGTTCCATTTTCATTCACGTCTTCTTCATGCATGGACCCCCTAGAATGATCCCTCTTCATGTGAGAAGGATGAACACACAAGGTGGAGGCCAAGGGTCATGTTCCACATCTCGACGACATCTAGCGCACATGGTCCTATAAGGACACTCCTTAAGGTCTACGACCGGGAGCTGGAGCACTTCCCCCTTAACACCATAGTAGTAGTATCGAGGTCTCTTCTCGCCCTCTTTGATTCCTTAATAAAGAGGTTAGCGTAGAATTCACAAACCAAAGATTGGTTGCCCGCACTTTGGGGATGGTTTATGAATTCCCCCCAACCTAAGTTAGCAACTGTAAACCTAAAATCCGTGGCCCCTCTCCCTAATGTGTTTCACTCGCATCAACTTTTCAAAACATCATTGTGCCCTCAAGGACACAAACCATGTGGCATCAAACTCTCGCACCACCGGGGATGGTGGTAGCGAAGCCTCCCTAACCTAACCAGCTACTGCGGTGGCGGCGGCGGCGGGACGACGAGCGACTGCCGATGGGGGAAATTTATTTACAGTCGCACTCTTTGGTCAACCACTAGGGGCCATTTTTGAGCTAAAGGAGAGGCAAATCGGACAAAAACAAACCCCAAACAGCAACCTTACTCCCTACATTGATGAAGCAAAGAGAGAAAACAAGAGAGTACTTGACAGCGATGACAACAGCACCAACAACGACATGGCCTCCTTCCTTCAAGCTCCTCAAGCTTCAACAATGGAGGTGCAAAGGGGAAGATTTTTTGAGCTCTAGGTTAGGGATGATGGTATGAATGCTATTTTGGGGATTTAGGGCTCAATTTATGGGGTGAAATCCCAAAAATAGCCATAGATTTAAAACCCAAAAAGTATCAGACCTGCGTGGCGCTGCGGCCTCAATTTAGGCGCTATGACATCACGGCCTGACGGTGCTGAAGCCATATGGCTCCATTCCCCACTTATCGACAAATCATGGTATTCCATGTTGACCTTTCGTTGACCGGCTGTAGCGCTGCGGTACCAAAACCTGAGGCTATGGTGTGGACTGCATCTTACTTTCGCTAGCTCTTGGCATACCTATCCATTTTGTACACTCACCAGGGCGTTGCGACATCAAAGCCTGGCGTTGCAGCGCCCACTGGCTTTCCCAAATATCGGCTATTTTTTATGCTTTGGTACCTATACAATTATACACATCGACCCCTCCCATCACCTATTCTTTTTTAAAATGAACAACCAGTTATAAATGAGTGGAAATGGTAATGGGGGAGGTTTGATACATGGCTTGCCTCCCAGAAGAGCATTTGTTTAACGTCATTTGCCCGACGAAAAGCCCCTTTTTAGGGCTGAGAAAAGGAACATACCTTTTCAGTCATCGTAGGTTGGATCTTTCAAGATAGTCTTTTCTTTGTCCTTCTCCATATGTGAGTCTGGGACCATGTCTTAGTAAGGTTTACATCTGCTCTGATTCACTTTAAAATGCTCCTCAGGCTTGTTGAGGTTTTTAATCTCAATAACTCCATATTCGGAGACATACAGAACCACGTATGGCCCAGACCAACTCGACTTCAGGCTTTCCGAGAAAAGCCTCAGTCGGGAGTTATACAGTAGAACCCAATGACCAAGTTTAATCACCTAAGGAATGAGGCAAGAACCATGCCATTTCTTGGTCTTTTCCTTATAAAGCTTGGGATTTTCATATGCCTCATTCCTGAATTCTTCCATCCCCAAGAGTTGGACCTTCCTCTTGTCACTGGCTGCCTTTATGTTCCAGTTGAAATCTTTTACTACCCCATATGCCTTGTGTTCTTGCTCCAATAGTAAATGGAAAGCCTTACCATAGACAAGCCTATAGGGAGACATCCTAATGGGAGTCTTGTAGGTTGTCCGATAGGCCCATAGTGCCATAGTGCGTCTTCTACCATGCTAGGCCAATCTCTCCTAGTGGGTTTCACGATTTTCTCCACAATCTGCTTTATCTCCCTGTTCCAAACCTCGGCTTAAGCATTGGTTTATGGGTAATAGGCCAAGGCTATCTTATGAATGATAACGAATTTGTTTCATATAGCCTTGAAGTGCCTATTCTTGAAGTTGTTGCCCCTATCGCTAATAATAGCTCTAGGACTTCCAAATTGTGCAAGTACATTGGACTTCAAGAACTTTACCATAGTACTAGCATCAGCTTGCTCTATGGCTACTGCTTCCACCCACTTCGACACATAGTCCAGTGTTAGAATAATGAACACCTTGCCATTTACTTTGGGGAATAGTCCCATGAAATCTATTCCCCAACAATCAAAAACCTCCAGTTCAAGAATCCCATTTTGGTGTGACTCATATCGTCAATTGATGTTGCCAGATTTCTGACAAACATCACATTTCATAACAAACCAGTATGAGTCATTGAACAATATAGGGCACCAAAAACCTAACTGCGTAACCTTTTCAACAGTCTTTCTTCCCATGTGGTGAGCCCCATATGGAGCACTATGACATTTGCTTATAATCTCTGTCTGTTCTTCTTCAGGAACACATCTCCGGATCACATTATCAGGGCACCATTTAAAGAGGTAAGGGTTCTCCCAAAATTAGTTTCTCACTTGCTGATAGATACTCTACCACTGCCGGTAAGTCATGCCATAGGGCATTACCCCACTAGCACTAAAGTTTTCAAAGTCTGCAAAACATAGTGCCTTCCTATTTTGCAGAATAGCAAATAGTTTCTCATCCAGGAAGGTTTCTTGGATGTCCCCATCTTGTACCGCGGGACCCCTATTCTCCAACCTAGATAAGTGGTCAACCACTTGATTTTGGGTCCCCTTATGGTCAACTATCTCGATGTCAAACGCTTGCAAGAGGAGGACCCAACGGAGCAACCTCTATTTGACATCCTTCTTAGAAAAAAGGAATCTCAAAGAAAAGTGACTAGTGAAGACGATCACCTTAGACCTAATCAAATAGGACCTAAACTTGTCGAATGCATACACAACTGGAAGGAGTTCCTTTTATGTCGCTGTGTATTTAAGTTGTAGTCCTGCCAAGGTCTTAGTGGCATAATAAATAGCATGGAAAAACTTGTTCTTACACTTTCCAAGCACAACACCTATGGTAGTGTCACTAGTATCACACATTAACTCGAATGGTAGGGTCCAATTAGGAGGTAGAATTATAGGTGTCGATGCCACCCAAAAATTCATAAGTCCTTCAGTGACTCACAAGATGCCACGTGGCGAGACCGAAATGACTGGGTTACATGACCTAGGTCTGTGAAGCTGAGAAATGTCCCCGACCCAAGTTAAGGGTGTTGCACCTCCAGGCCAATTCTAGTTCTAGCAAGGCAAGCTTCATCACTCTAGCTTCACCACTCTAGTTTCAGCATTGTTAACTCTAGCAGAGCTAGGCCTAGAGCTCCAACAAGCCTAGGACTCTCAGCGAAATCCAAGACTTTCATAAAAAAATTTGACTAAGTATGGAAAACTCTTCTACAAAGCCATTTCACTCACAAAATGCCCCTAAAATGATTGGAGAAATATTTTCTAGGGGTTCGGGGTCGATTCTAGGCTCAAAAATAGCTTCACAAGTGAAACAGAACTAAAGTTATCCCTTCAGCAGTGAAACAGGATTGAAGTTGTCCCCCTAGCAGCAAAACAGGTGATAACTCGCATTTTATGCTAGTTATTCGACCCTAAATTATGCATATTTGTCCTAG
>JAYMTA010003641.1:0-13869 GCA_036897625.1 Pelargonium cotyledonis | reverse complement strand
TCAGACATGACACGTTGGCGTCCGCACACGAGCGCGAGGCTCGCACGTACGCTTTGGCCTTGGGAAGATGACTTGTTGTGACGGTGGGGTGGTCAGTTGGAGCGCACGTGGGCCACTGCCAGTGGTTCCACGTGGCACATGTCCATTGCCAAATCCATTTTTGAATTAAATATATAATTATTAATTTAAAAAAAAAAGAGGGGGTGTTGTGGAGTGGGGATTGGGGGGAGAGAGGCGAAGAGGTGGAGTTGGCAGTATTGTAAATTGGAATGACATGAAAGTGCAGAAAAGTAGCGGTTACTTACAGCTGTTTAGAGCCATCTTCCACTTGTTGCTTCACTCCTTACTGGGCCGCCTTGCTTGACTCTTCTTTGTTTTAGTTTTTTGTTTTGCATTTCCCATATACACCACAAGTGTCAACTGGTTTGTACTTTGTTCAACAACATTATTGTTACCATAATTTGCCCTCTAAATTTAGTTATAATTGTGATGAACCTCTTCGATTCATATCAAAGGAGCATGTTATTTGGGTAAGGTAGCACATTGTCAAGCGATTACACCGTATGTATTTTCGGAACTTCGTTTTAAAAGTTAGAATGCTAAAAAGGTACAGAGATATAGAAAATTCTAAATAACATATTAAAGAGTGATAATGTTAAGTGTAATAAATGTGGATCGTACGATCTCTTCTCATACCAAGGAAATTGATATGTATACTTGTGTGATTGATCGTTGATCAGGGGGAGTCCACTTCAAGACTCACTCAGGTGTTTAAGGTTCAACTTCTTGATGCGTTGTCTTCGAATGTCAAGCGAGTTTGAAGCTCCCACTTGCCCTTCAAGCATGGCAGGGAGGAGGTGTCCCAACGAGGCAAGAATTTGTTTCTGTGAATTGGCAAGGACATTTGCAATGACATATCGATACAAGAAATTAACTTGTAGGTGACCCAATGAGACGAGGCCTATTATGGAGATTATGTTTTGAAGGAGGCGATAACCTATCTTGTCCGGTTTACGTTGAGAAGATGAGGGCTTCTCTTTGGAGTCTCTTGAGGGGGTGTGTTTCGGAAGCAAGATAAACTAGAATGGGGCGAGAATGAAGCATCCATGGCTTGATACCGCAACATGGAGGCCAGAGCCAACATCATTTGATGATCAAAACTATGGAGCAACAAGGCAATGTCGCAGTGAGGTGGGCAGGGCCCTGATCTTTTCGAATTTCGATGATTTAAACAATGGAGCAATGAGTCTTTTTCCAATTATCAACATTTAGCAACATATCTTTTTTCGATTTTTTTGCAAACAAACCGCTTTTGTTAGGATATTTTTACTACCAACTCCTCTCCCTCTCTCTCTACCACTCTCTTTTACTCTCTTGATCCTCATTATTATTAAACTCTTGTATCCTTTGAAATTGCGCTCATCGTTAATAACCCTTAAACTCATTGTCTTGCATATTTATCCTAAATTTTTGGGCAGACAAATCAGTAAAACCAGCACACATCAGATCTACCCTGAGGATTATGGCATCAAAAGACTGTCTGATATGCCATAAAATGGACAAGGAGTCTACATTACATGACTAGCTTAACTAAAGTGACTGTTAATTAGGAAACATGAAATAGAGCTAAACTTACTAAAACTCAGGCACTAGAGATGGTATCAGCAGTAGTAGTGGGTGATGCAAGAGGAGATTGAGCAAAAAGCTTGAATGATGATGGTGTTGTTGGAGCTCTTGGAGATAGATTTACAAACTCCAGTGCCTGTTTCCTCACTTGCACAGGATAGTCAGCTACGCATCCGATTCTTGGCCCGGCTCCTGTCGTCCATTTGAGCGACACTTGATGCCCGAGCTGGTACGATTTTGCTGCCTTCTTTGAGTTGATCCTTTGCAGTATTGCAGTTTTTGGCACATCAGCTCTTGGGCTCTGGAGGCCGCCGGATAGTTGCCTTCTGTAGCTGTTTCTGGTTTCGGTATGAGTTGTTTCAGTTGGTTCTGAGGTCGGGTTTTTCACCTCGTGCTCGGATACTGCAAATATAGAAGGCTTTGAGATTGTTGGAACTTCGACTTTGAGCTCTCCATTCGACTTACCATCGACGTAGACGTCGGAATCTTCATTTGCCTTATTTACCTGAAAGCATGGCATGCAAAAATAAATAACTACATTGAAGATGTCACAATGATTAGTAAAAGGACGGCTCAGTGCATGACGCTCCCAGTATTATACAGTCTGAGGTGGGTGAAAGCCGTTATGAACAGTCAGACCCCTGACCTTGCAAATACACTGTTTCTTTACTTGAAAAACCCATGACCTCTAGGGGTATAATCGAGCCAAATCAAGCCTAACGTTGTCAGAGCTCGGCTCAACACTTTTGTACTCGACTCATTTACACCCCTAACACTCAAGGTCACATGATCTTGATCTCAACCTTGTCTTTGTGCCAAAATTTCACCCTAGAGGAGGTGCTCAGTATGTGAACAAAATCCCCCAAGATTTGGTCTAGGTTTTGATGATATTTTCCTTACATAGGACCAAATTAGTGGTCTACTAGCAAGATCTTGTGGTATTTTAGCAACCATTTAGTGCAAAAAAAAAGGACTATACATGTTAACAATAGTATGTTGAGACAGAAGAAATACCTGAACTTCATCAAGGTTAACTCCATATTCCTTGAGAATGGACAAAAAGAGGTCCATGCTGTCATCACTTGGACGATAATGCCCACTATATGGTGAGATGGACTGCAAAGTAGACACAATCATGGATTAGATACTACACACCTCAAAATTGCTACTTCCCCTTAGTTTCATCAAGTGATTGCTAGAGCATATGTGTCAATGCCTAATGCACAAATGCAGTAAAAAAACCACTCAGCACAGAGAGAGCATTATTACTTGTTAGACTAGAACAATAAAGACCCACTCGTCAGTAGATCATAGATGTGAATTTATCCGTCTTTACTAGTAAAAAATACAACCACTATTAGAAGAAATAGAGGCAAAAAATATCGTGTAAAGTTCGGATGTGAGCCAATGTCTCATAGATTTGTGAACAATAAGGGGATTTATTCGGATGCCTACATTAAATCCCCAAAAGTTTCTTCCTTTTTCCTACTGTTGGTTATAGACAGCCTTCACGAATCATAGGAAAGACTGAAAATCAAATAATGACTTTTCATCCTCATGGCACTATCTAATGTGCACATAACAGGATCTGACTTGAATGTACGCAATGATACGGTACCGTACCCAAAGGAAAATGTTACAGATCCGCACATAGAATTTGCAAGATATTCACATCTACTGCAGGAGACGTGTTTGTGGGAGTAAGAGGAGAGACCACTTAAAAAGCCAATAAAGTCCTATCATGTGTTAAAGTACGAATCCAGCCATTAAGATCCACAATTCAAAAGGTGGAAAACGTGTGGATATGGTTGCTCATCAGGTAATCAGGCTGGAGAAAATGGAATTGATCAGTGACAGACAGGCACTACAGTGTGACTAAACTAAGGATATTGACGTGAGATATGAAAGGAGCTCAGTCAGGCAAAGCTGTGTATGAACTTTAGAGTGGTCCTTGAGACGTCTGGAGCAGGATGAGGCCTCTGATACATGAAGATCATGGTTAACCAATTTTTCACTAAATGATTACCAAAACCCAATGCCCATATGCTATCATTGTGAACACAATCGGCAAAGCTCAGAATCTTGCTTGTCCAAGGCCAATAGACAATTTAATTAAACAATATAAGGGGAAAATGAAAGGATGAAATGAAGAATACCATCAAATACTGGATTCACAACATAAAACTTAATAATAGAAAAGGCAATAACTATGCCATCGCCAACAACTCCATCACATATATACCTTAAGAACTCCATTCTCTGCTACAAGCCTTCCAGCAGCTAATGTAGCTCCTCCAGCCAAGAAGCTAGAATGATGAAATAGTCCTTTCTTTTTCTGTAAGGTATTAATAGCACATCAGCTTCTTCTTTAACAGAATAATGGCATGAAACAGAAGAGAAAAGAACTGTACTCTTTGTCTATAATATGTCTTACCTCACCAGCATAGAGTTTCTTAGTAGTGCTCATCACAAATATCCACTTGACACCTTTATTTGTATCAAGGAGTGTCTCTGTCTGTTTGTGGACAATTTTTCCCTCTATGAAAACATATTCATAATGAACTCTCTCTTGCTGAATTCAGGAAATGCACAAATAAATTATTAGAAGAATCAAATATTAGGATTAACTAAACTTCAAAAATTTATCCATGATGCACAACACAATAGCAGACAATGCTAAAATGCCGATCACAGAAAATTTGTTTGGTTAATGGAAGCGCATACAGGTCCAAGATACTTAATGCACTGTTGTTGAAGCTTTGATCTCGGGCATTCTTTGAGATCGAGCTCTTTGCCATCTCCTATATCCAACCTGGAGAGAGTAGAAAACCCCGAAACCTCAGCAAATACCCCAATTATGCAACCAATGGTAAAGAAACTCAGCCTCAGAACCCCTCATCTAAAACGTAAAAATGCAAGTATCTTTCATTGTTTCAACTTTCAACATCCATTATAGACTCAAAAGTACATAATGTTCTTACCAATAGAAAAATGGTTGACCAGAGTCTGTTTTGCACCACTCTTCGTAGTACAAATGTAAGCTATGCCCATAACGGTGGCGTGGATCAATCTACAATAAGAAAATGGTACATTTGAAGAGAATTAGGAAGATGAAGATACAGGGCATGCTTATAACACTAAATCACATATAAAAAATGTCGGGTTCAGGAGGCTCCCATTATTGTGGGTTACTGTAAGAGTCGATTATATATACAATTTCAATCTAATGCTCAATATATATATATATATATAATGCTCAAGACAAATATATGCTGCGTTACAGTAAAAAATGAAAATAATAGAAACAAATTGGGGAAAGTGTAAATTACAGCTTCAATCCAATGCTGAAAAGCCAATTTTTGAGCATTGGCATCTTTGGACAAACCTTTGCCAACCTGCAAAAAAGTTGAAATTTGCATCAAACACAGATCCATCATTTTATGATGCTACTAAACGTACCCAAACAGTAACAAAACCTTGTTCTTTTCTGCTACTACAAATAAAAACTATACATAAAAACAAATCTATGTATACCTTGGAAGCATTAGAAATAATCCGATTCCAGCGTGAAGTAGCAGTTTCTGGTTTCAAGAAGTTGAAGAAGGAAATTGTACTGTGATTCAGTCTAGCATAATCTATGGCTTGCCACCTGAGAAATTGCAATTAATTTTTATTTTTTCACCATAGAAAAATATCAATTAAGCATAAAATATTGAAAAGCAAAAATCACGAAACATTATTACGATTATTATATTTCACTAAATATATAAATATATTATCCCAAAAATCGACAGGAATATTTGTGTTCGTACATACCATAGCTCTTCAGCGACGACGGCGGTGTCCGCCAACCTGCGCCGAGTGCGATAACTCCTATACACCTTCTGCACCTTCACCACAGCTCTGGACTCGAGATCGCTCGCGCTCCCTGCTTCCGCTGCCGTACCGGGAGCGCCCTTCTCCGGCGAGCAACAGCCGTTCACTTTCGCAGCCCCAACCGCGGCCGGATGAGGCTCCTCGCCGAAGAGGTCGGCCGCTGGAGAATCGGAGATGGTGGAGGTGGGAGAATAAATTTGGGAGTGAGTAATGCCGTCGATGGAAAACGAGAAGGGAGGAGGCTTGGACTGGAGATCGAAGGTGGAAGACGCCATTGTTGGATGAGCTTCAACTTCCATTGAAGACTGGTTCGGAGACGAAGCAGCTGTTGCTGCAAGAAACTGAGTAACAGAGAGTGAGTGTGGTTTTGTGGCGGAGACGAAGACGAAGACGAAGACGAAGACTGAGTGTTATGGTGGAGAGTGATTTTCAGAGAATATAAATAAGGAAAAAATAAATGAATAAAGTTGCCAATTGTTTTTATTTATATTTTTTCTGGTAAATGAAGCCGTCAATTAATATTTATATTTTATTAGAATTTGGTCCGTTTAAACGTTAAATCATGAAATTTAGACATGCTTGATTTAATTGTGACAGCGTGTCTTGACTCACTTTTATGAGGACTCCATTTTATTACTTGGCACAAAATAACACTTATTTTGTAATGTAATTTGTTGGGGTTTATTGTGATTTTTTTTTTTTTTTTGAATTTGTGGATAAAAATCAATGTAGATTTGTTAGGAGAATCTAATTCTAGTGATAGTGGTGTTATTTTTTTTTTAAGGTATTAATTATAGGTTTCTTAAAACTCTTCATCTCTCACCATGGGTGTGTTAAGTGGGGATCGAACGCAAACGTTTTTTCCACTCACGCAGCATGTGTTGCCAACTGCGCCACAACCCCTGGGTGATAGTGGTGTTATTTAAATGTGTTATCGTCGTGCTTTAAAAAGTATTTGATGGACTTAATTTGTGTATATGAATTTGAACGCTGAAAGTCATAATTGAAACAAATGGTGATATTAGACTATACATGAGATAATGATTCGGAATTGTGATAGAACTCATTATTGGACTTCTTTGATTGATAATTGCAGGAATAAAGCGCGTTTGTTTCGAAAAGTGCTTTAAGAAAATCAAACAAAGTCGTCTATTTTGTTGCTGGTTATTTAGCCAAGATAAATCTCTTATAAATGATATTTTATCTCACTTGTATGTTTGTTGTTTTCAACTTTTGAATACAAATATTTTCAGTAAAGTAAAATCTTAACGAAATGTTAATGTATCGTGATTCGATTAACAGATTATGTGTTTAATTGATTTTGTCAATGGAGGTTGAAATTCATGATCATATGGATGGGTAGTTCATATGTTTTCAAATAGTGGACGGCTCATAATGTTTTATCATAATTTATGGAGTGTGTTGTGTATGTTGTTAGATTGGGAATTGATTCATTAACAATGAATGTGTAAGTTTTGACTTTAGGGACAGAAAGAAAGCTAAAATAAATGTAACTCAATCACTCCTCTCCGCCTTTTTGTATGGCAATTATGGTGATATGTATCTTAGGGAATTAAATTAAGTCGAAACCAATATGGACAATGTAACATACATTTAGAGTTGCAAGTGTGACAATTTGTCATGACATTAATATGTTTGAACAAAATTTAATCTAACTTTTAAAATACACAAACAATTATTTAGTTATGATATGACATGTACGCAATCTGAATTATTCTTCAAATTTATCAACGCTTTGCATAAGAAGATGACACTTTATTTGTAACATGAGGAGTTCTTATTGTTTATAAACCATTGAATTCACTTTTAATTCTTATTATTCATGATATTATCAATATAGTTTTAACATCACGTTCTTTCTAATTTTTTTTTACTACTTATTTAAATTCATTTCAAAAGGTAATTATTAAAAACTATCATGTATTTGACACTTTTTGCAACGGACAATTCTAAAAAAATTGCAATTTTTGACTATCATGTATTTACAAATTTTGACTTTATTCATCTAAATTGACAAAAAAGTACCCTCTTTCATCATGTGCTGTGTGCACTTGACTTAAAAAAAAAATTGAAATGACAGTTTTACTCTTATTTTTATCCATTTGTCAAGAATAAGTTCATGAATGTTCGCCGAAAAATTTACTTATTTTTTTGTTTAAATTTAACACAAATCCAACACAAACTCTAATATTCAACTAAAAAACTCAATTCAAATCCAAAATTTAGAGTTGTCTGTAGCAAAAAGTTTTAAATACATGGTAATTTTCAAAAACTATCCAAATTCTAGACGTCATTTATCTAACAACTGCAATTGTTTAGTTTTATTATTCCTTGGACATAGAGTAGTAGTGAAGTCCTAGTCATCCAGATACTGAAACACATCATCCTTTATGTTAGTATGCGTAGACCAAACGTGACTACGTGTCAAAAATTAGGCCGTCGACAGAGAGAGAAAAAAATGCAATTTGTGAACTGAGCATCATCATTTAATTATGTCAACTTCAGAAAGTAAGTTGGATAGAGATTTTCGTCCATCAACGTCTAAATTTTAGAGGTTAGTGTTCACTACTGATGGTGTTATCCTGAAAAACCATTAATTAGAACAATGAATGAAAACACGACATGCGGTGTTTGAACATCACGTTGACTCTTTTTCTCGCAAATCAAACTCGTCAGCAATGATGGAAGTTTCAAGAAGCATCGAAACTGTATCTGCTTAATTCGAACCATGCCTGTCATCAACCCACTTTCATTGAAGATGTTCAAAAATGCTTTGTGGCACCACCACTCGGATCACTGAAAGAGCTCAACGAGGCACACCATTTGGGTCATCCAACGGCATCAAATTAGATCGTCGGAGAAAACCAACTTTATCATCCATGATACGGCATCACATCTTATTGTGTGAATTTGATCTTCAAATAAAGCATGTTGCAACCTCGTATACGAGACGATGTCCCAAAAATACATTTAAGATCACATTTAAAAATTATGCTACATGAACAACATGTTCACCTTTGGAATTTCAAAAAAAAATCGAAAGACTTGATACTTATAATACACTTAAAAACATACTCTTTTAACATACGTATGGATAAGACGAAAACACACCTTGACCTACTCCTTTGACATATGCCAAGAGACCCATAAGAGGATAAACGTTTGCGAAGCAAAACTCATGTACCAAACAGTTGATAATAATCAATAATTAGTGTACTTTTAAATGATCATAAGCAAGTGGAGTCGATGAGTCCGACAAAAAAGTTAAGATTATGTTTTCTGTTTTGGGATATTTTTGTTATGAAAATGAAAGTTTAGCGGCCCCATCACCTGTCACAGTGCTACCAAGAGGCAACAAAAGACTGTCCAGTCAATTTTCATATATTTCATGCATACATAAAACGATAAAGAAAACAAAATGAATGGATTCAATCATCAATCCACGAATGAAAGTTGAAATGTAGATGAACCCACCTAACCCTTTCACAAAAATTAATGCATATGGAATAGTTCAAGTTGCATGGGTTAGGTGAACTCAGGGTGTGATAAAAAAAAATGTTAAATCAGGTTTATGTGGTATTGGTGTAGTCGGCACAGGGTGGGCTCAAAAATGGTTGATCCTATCTAATGCACATCCATTTTTAGGATTATGGTTTAAATGATATTAGCTAATTTATGGTAGAAATATATAATCAATTTTCTAAATAAAGAAAGATGATACTTATTTTTGATAAAAAAATATTAAACAAACATGATTGTGCAGAGTAAGTGTTAGCCTCGAAAAATTGGCATCTTCTCGAAAGAAATGCTATATAATATCAACCAATCATATTTTAGCATATTGACCTGTGAAATACTAGATTTGTTTGCAAGTGAGATAACCTCGTTTGATATGTGATCACAAGTTGGTTATAGTTTATTAAAAAAAAAAAAACAAGTTTGTTATAATTAATTATGATCACATGCAGTCGTTTGCATTATTAAGTTGTTACTTAAACATCTCATATCTATTTCTGGCATCTTGAAACAACTGCTTAAAATTTAAACCACCTATTACCAAACAAAACCTAAGTTGTTAGTTGTTCATCCAAGCGCACTAGCCAAGTCATTTCGTTACATTATTTTTAGTTTCTACATTAATAAATAAAATAATTCTAGAAAGAATATGTTATATTATTGAACAGACATATTCATAATCTAGTGACATCCTAATCATCAATAGTAAACAGAAGAACAACAACAACGCTATAGAGAAGTAAAATCTGAAGACAATACTTTGGTGAGTTTGGTCATAAGTAACAAATCCATAGGAAACAAACTGCCAGCAATTTATGCAATCTAGGTACTAGCTAGCCCTCAAATAACAACAAGCAAATCATTTGGTGGAACTCAAATTCAAATCTTACAGGCAAAGGACAGACCTTCGCTCGTCAGCTCTTCCAAACTCGCAACTGTTGGCTGAGCTTTTGCGAGTTTGGCAATGGCTTTGTTTTCTTCTGGGGTCCCGCCCTCCAGAAAAGCTCCGACAACCTTTCCGTTGTTGATCCAGTATGATCCAAACTTTGCCTTTGGTGCCGCGGGATCACTCTCTCCAAAAAGCACGGTCTCACCCACGTTGTCACCGTAGAACTGCCATGAGAGATCGAATGAACGAGAATAGAAGAACGGGAGGTACTCGTATTCCTCAATTGATTTTCCTTCCTCACTTGCCTTGATGGCCTGGACAGAGAAAACCAGGGAACGTCAATAAACTCTGTACTGAGTAAAATGAAACATAGCGAGAAGGGCTTTAGGGAACAAGTACTCTAGAGCTCGCAATCTGAACCCGAATCCATGGGTATCTAAAATCCCATTCAACTTAAAACCGATCCAATCGGACCAACTTTAAGTTGGATTGAATCAGATTTATCCTATAAAATAGGAGCTAGGTCCACACATTTTACACTAAATCCAAAATCTCATCCAAACGGATTCGAACTTCTATTGGATTAGTCTATCAATCCAAAATCAGAATGGCACCTCTAAAGTAATCAAAGCTAAATTAATCTGATGCATACCTTCACAGCTTGTTCAGCAGATTTGCGGGCATGGTCAACATGTTCAACTCTTCTGATGTCATTGTACATTTTCATGGGGAAAGTAGCCACATCACCAACAGCATACACATTGGGGACGCTAGTTTTAAAGAATGCATCAGTCTGCAACCAAATAGTCATAATATTGATGAGCAATACCAGAGGCACACAACAGCTACAACTGCCCGTCTATGAAGAGAACATGATAACAAAGATTGATGCAATTTTCGAATCGTATTTTTGAAACTAGTACAAAAGAGTATTAAAACACAAATGTCATCTATATAGACACCAACCTTGATTCCACCTTTATCCTCTTCAACCTGTCCTTTGAATAGAGATGTAAGCGGCCTTCCTCCAACACCAACAATAACAATGTCAGCTTCCAACACCCTTCCATCCTTCAGCTTCACCTCCTTCACCTGAGTAATTTATGAATGAATTCCACTTAGACTTGAGAGGTCTCAAATGGTTATCGAATTTAGTAGATTAAAAAAGAAATTGGATTAACTTACCTCCCCATTGGAATCTGATGTAAAGCCAGCTGCAACTGTTCCTTTGATGATTTTGATTCCTTTATTCAAGTAATAACCCTCATAGAAAGCAGCAATACCAGGAGTGAAAAGCCTGGGCACTGCAAGAACAAGAAATTTTTAAATCAGCAGTTCAAAGTAACACTCTTAATCACCTTATTTTGAAATTCTAATTATAGATAAATTATGGATCAAGATATCCACTTACTGCACCATGGCTCTGGGTAGACCATACTAACATCCATTTCGTTTATCTTCATCACTGCTCCAAGCTCAAGTCCAATGTATCCACCTCCAACAATAACAGCTTTCCCATTCTTCTTTGCCTTAATTGCTTCTATAATTTTATCCGCATCATCAATTTCTCTCAAGTATAAGATGTTTTTGGAATCAGCACCTGGTACACCGAAATCTGTTAACTTAAAAACCTGAAGAAAGAAAAAGGTAAGATATAAGTATGTGCTCTTTAGAATAGACAAACATAAGTGACTTCCTTAAAATACTCCAGGGACTACTTACAGTGGAACCAGTGGCAATAATCAAAACTTCGTACTTGAAGGTTTCTCCAGCAGCACTTGTAAGAGTCTTGGCAGGAAGATCTGCTTTGACTATTTCTGTGCTGAGGATCAACTCAATACCTGCGTATTTGATCAAAATTAGATGAAAACAGCAAATGAATAAAGTGTAATGATATTGACTAGTTCAAAGCAGCAGAAATCCAAATTGAAAGTTCTTAGCAATATTGCAGATTACACAATTTTTTTTTTTAGAGAATCTAGCAACTAATAACCAAATAAACAAATATTAAGTAAGAGCGTAGGCTTACCATTCTCTTTGTACCATTCTGGAAGCAATCTCTCTCCTCCACTTCCAACACATACATGAAATCCTGGAAGTCTAGCAGGAGCTGCAAAAACATGATTCAAGGTGAAGCTGAAACTGTGATATATTATCCAACCAGTTTCATGAGGGAGTTAATATTCACATGAAAGTAATGCATATAACAAACTATTCTGTTAAATTCAAAATTTACACCAGTAGCAACTGGAGATTAAATTGGATTTCAATTATACATCTGTACACAAGAAAACATGACTTACACTCAGGAAAAAGGTATGCCTTGCTAAGTGCAGGACGTTCATAAGGAGCAACCTGGAAATAGGAAAAGGTTTGAGTAAGGGTGTGTAAACAAAAGTCAAATGAATTAAAATAGAATTATTAACAGGAAAAAATAATTATATTGCTGCAATATGTCATAACTTACAAAACTAGTTGTATGTAAAGTTGCCAGAGTATGATTAACCTCTGGATTTGGAAAAGAAAGATGCTGGTCATCCCTTATAATAAGTTGTACCATCAATACTTAATAGTAGCATGAGTGCATGACCAAGACTCTTCATAAAACTTGATACCAATATACATAGCTACACTATTAAACCGTAAGTCTTGCTTTGTTACAATTTTGACCAAAGGTATGGTGGCATAGTAATGCCACATTTCCTAGTTATTTCACTTCAAATACATAAAACCAGCTGGACTCTCAAATTAAATGAAGCTTGCAACACACAATTAAACGCCAACAGAACATAGTCAACCATAAAAAAAAAAAAACAAATAATGCATGAGAAACCATACCGCCTCTTTGGAAATAATTGCAAGCTCGCCTGGCTTCACTCCTTGTTTGGCAAACTCTCTAGCGGCATATCCCTTTAATGTATTAAGAAAATAAAAAAAAACACTAGCTCAGGGATACTATGTACAAATAACTCCATATAATATCACAACAAATCCACTATAATTGGATGGGCACAATAGTAGATACAAGAAACAGGATTGTGCCTGATGTAACATTCCCTCAATACAAGTATAGAGCTACTAATACTATTCAATTCAACTAATACTGGAGCTTAATTTACCCTAACTGGAGGAAAAAGTTTATCTTAGTTCATCTTGTTACATTCCGGAGAATCATTAAACATTCGATTTCGTTGATTATCAAAACTAAGCAGAATCTGGTCACCAAATTATAGTAATAGAGCATTTCACACATATTAAAGGCAATATCAACAAAGGTCGAACAATAAAATCACACAGAACTGAGTAACATTCAGATCTACGCAATTCTAAGAGACGATCAGAGACAAATTTCCCATGAATCGCTAAAATTCCAGAACAGCACACAGAGCGTCCAGAAAATGAAAATTTCGATTCCATTTGCAGATCGTAAAATCAAAGGAATGAAACAGAGGAGAGACTCACAGCAGAGACGCCTCCGCCAAGGATCACATACTTGAAGGACTTGTCAGCCATTGATGGATCGAAGAAAAGGCTGGATGGTCTGTTTGTGTTGGGAGCAAGAAACGAGGACGATGTGGAAAAAGCTAGAGAATAGGTTACAGATATGGTACTATATATTGAGCACCGAGCACTGGGCCTTTACTGGCTGAAATGTGGATATTTTCGGCCACACCACCTATACAAATTAGTTTTTTTCCACGTGGCGCATTCTTGGCCGCCTATCGTTGCTGACTGCGCAACGGCCACGACAATCCATCATTTGATTTTGCTTCTTCTTTTGGGAGGTTATAAATCTAAGGAAAAATTAAGATTAATATTATAAAATGATCTTAATTAGTTATTGTACTTCTGTATTATCAAAAGGTAAATTCAAATAGTTTCTATTGGTAGGTTTCGTTTAAATAGCTGTTAAAATTACTGACGTAAAAATTAAAATAATT
>JAYMTA010003640.1:0-13870 GCA_036897625.1 Pelargonium cotyledonis | reverse complement strand
AAAAAAAAAAAGAAAAAAAAAAAAAAAAAAAACGGGACACTCATTTTGGGACGGAGGGAGTACTAGTTAATTTAAACTCTTTTTTATCCCTTGTTGTTTGCTTCAAAGCATGTTAGCCTGATGATTTCCCTATCTTTCTCCTCAGAAACCAAAGAGACTCAAAATGCAAAGTATAGTTAAAGCCCAACAACTATAACAGAAACTGTATACATCCCACAAATAATAATCCTATTAATACATTATATAGGCACAAACTAAATTTCTAGCATTGTTATGTATCATATAGCAATCCAATCCCTTCTCTGTTCCTACACTTAGCAGCAACAAAAAGAAAGAACATGCCAACTTCTAAGGAATATGTTAGTGTTACATCCCAAATTATGTCAATGCCATTGGTTATTTTCTCATCACCCAAGCAATTATCAACATAGATTCTATATTATAAAAAAATGTGGAAATCTGTATCTCCTCTGTTCCAATAACCTGGAAGCAGCCAAATGAAGCTATAATGAATCTGACATATTTATTAGTTTCAAACAATGCCACTGATTCTTCAGTTTCCTCAGTTAATTAATTTTCTCAGCAACCAAACAGACAAACGATTAATAATAAAAATTGCAAGTTGTTTGATGAATCACAATTCAGCACGAACACAGATCAAATTAGGCGAGCCAACCTGAGTCCCCCACTGGCCTCTAAGGCAAGCATCGCCGGTGATCTTGCCGTCCCTTCCATAGAGCAACTCTTTGAGCCCATCGATGTCGTTCTCGTCGTAGACGTAGATTCTGAGAGAGAGGTGGGTGCCGTAACCGCGTTGGGGCCAGGAGAGAGAGCCGGCGTCGAATTTCAAGACACTGTGCTGTGACGAAGTAGGGATCTGGTGAGTGAGGAGGTCGCAGGGAGAGAGCAGCCTGGTGAGGAAGAAGGTGGCGGCGACAAGGAGGAGAGCGCCAATCTGGTGGGTGCGGGTGCACGGGATCTGGTGGTGGTTTCCGGCGGAGTTTCGGGCTCTGTTGGTTCCACTCGCCATCATCATCTTCGTCCTCTGTCAGTGTCACTTCTCTAATATCTCACTCATTATGTATAATATTTTAGTGTCATATTTTTCGAATCAATCACACATCAAAAAATTTAATTTAATTTTTTTTTCAGTAACCTTCATTATAGATTTGTGTTTAAGAACATCAAGAACTTGTGTTTATGAGAATTATTGGAAAATTTTTATAAGTTGGTTAAAATTATCTAAGCAAATGGTAAGATTTTGGCGACTATTTAATTAAAAGACAATTCAAAAAATACATCCGATTTAAATGAATAATTCATACTATTGATAAAAAAGAAATGAATGATTCATACGGTAGATATGTTTTTTCCTCTTGCAACAGCTCTAACCAAGTTACCTTCAGAATATTATTAGTAATCATTCATGAATAACTAATCAAAATCGAAAATGGGAAAATGAACAATTATTTTAGTTGCACTAAAACAAGAACTAGACTTTTACCATTATGTACATAATAACTGAACTATTTAAACAATAGTTGCACAAAAACAATGACAAATAGGTTATCAGAATCAGAATCACCAACATACTCATTTTCTTTATTTACTTGCACAAACCAGCGACACTTCATCAAGTAGTGTAAGTAGGTTGAACTGATGTGACCATAAAAAAGATTAGCAAGGATCTTCAATTCAATCCCAACCGAAAGATACAAAAACAGTTCCAACTTGAATCTTATGAAGGAAGTCTAAAGTGAAAAGCAAAACCCCTCATGAGAGGTGCATTAAAAATACAGCAATGGTTCAAAAGTAGTTGCCCCTGTAAAAAGTCTTGAGAAAATCGGAAGAGCCCAGATCCTTGGTCCCCAAATCCTGCACAAGCCCTTGTTCACCAACCACGTACTGCCCAATGATGTGATGTCGTTGCTTTGCATGCTCCGTGATGTTGTTCAGCTCTTCCATCCCCTTGAAAAGAAGCATATCAATCACCTACAAAGTCAGAATTAATAGTGTTAAGAAGATGGAAATAGATTGCGTTGAAGCTAAAACCAGCCACAGTAACAAGATACATTTACCACTTCTTTTTTTTTTAATCAGCAACGGGAACATCATACTCGAAGTAACAATATTTCTCACTCTTCAAAGGGAAAGTCACCCTAAACCCCACCCCACAAATCTCACCCCATACCCTCGACAAGGAGACTCGAACTTGAGACCTTAGAGGGAATCCAACATTTACCACATAGTTATATTGAGGCAAAGATATATAAAACTGTCTAATAGTTCAAAGTGCCTAGAAATACTTTTCGCAAATAAAGCACCATCTATTTAGCACATATTGATTAATTGTTTATACATGATTAAATGAGAGGCACCAAGTGAATGCATAACCTAGAAAATGGGTTGAAACTCGCAATAATTGACTTCGTCCAATATATCCAAGATTCAAAACTGGTGCAGGAGAATACACAATGCTTAAATGAAACAAAGAGACCTGTAATAGTGATGATATAATAAAACTAGCAATAGCAAGATGGATAACAATAAGAGGTGGCCATTTCATTGTCTGAGATAATCTTGTTATCCCAAATTATAGTTTTCCTAAACAATACTATTTCACAACAGTTATCATGGAGGTGAAAGTCACTAATTTCAGCAAAAAGACAATTAAATATTTATTCAGTACCAAATTAATATCAGTCTTAAGAGGATGGTAAGGCACCGAAAGGGAATGGGTTAATATGTGTAAACCAACTAACAAAGTCCCTATGCTCCTAAGAAAAAATTGACTAGCATAAACATCTCAACCATCAGATCAAATAATTTATGTTGAACAGATTGGGATACAACGGCTTAATGAACGATTACTCTAAGCCAAGGAAATTCGAGTAATCGAGTTATTAGGTACACAATCGATTGAACTTGAAAGGGACATCTGGTGATGTACAAAGGAAGATGAAAATCCTTTCCAAGAAAAGAGAGTTGATGGAGTAAAGCCTGAATGGAACTAAACTATGAGTCTCACAGATTCGAACAGAAATTACTAAAACGCGCTTTATCAGTATTTATTCAGTACCAGATTTATAAGTCTTAAGAGGATGGTGAGGCACCAAAAGGGAATGGGTTATTATGTGCAAACCAACTAACCAAGTCCCTATCATCACGACCCAAGAGTTCGTGACCAAACTATCCGTCCAGAGATGCGCTACTCAGAAGCGTGCGAGCATGTAATATTATCGAGATGCATTTTGGATAGTAAGTTCCATGGGAGATCACTTAGGGAAGCAAGTTGTTATCCATATACCATGCTTCTCATGTATACTAAATGAGCAAACATGACACACACGGTGGTGTGCTAATTTTGGCACTATATACTTAAGCACGATGTGGCATGCTTCTTATGATATTTAATATGTAACCATGAGGTGGAGAGCTGGTTGCTCATCCATTTCCATGAAGTACCACTTCTTTGAACAAAGCTTGAGGTGGCAGCGTGCTAGCTTTAATGTATTGGAACCTTAAGGTGGCGGAAGCTCTTTAAGCTTGAGGTGGCTGCCAAGATCTTCATTGCTAAGGAAACTTCAAGGAGGAGCTGTCCATCCATATAAGGAAGTCATGGGCAGCAAGCATGAGATGGAAATGAAGTAGGAGCTGTCCATTATATGTACATTAGCTTAACTCTTAAGGAAATGAAGCACCATAGGTGATTGTTAGGTGCTTCCTACTCCTATAAATAGGTACTAGAATCAATTGTATAGAGTGCTTAGTTTCGTGGTTTTGGTTGTACAAAAAAACTATGCAATAGAAGAATTGTCTTCTTATCTTACTTCCATTCTTGCAAGTTACTGAGCCATTTCCTCCTGAAGGCTGACTTAGCTTAGCGAAAGTAGGACGTTTTGCTAAGTGATGCACGTTCTAGCAAGGTTCAAATGCTCGTGGCATGATACTATGCTCCTAAGAACAATTTGAATAGCATACATATTTCAACCATCAGCTTAATGAATGATTACTCCAAGCCAAGGAAATTTGCATTGAACTTAAAAGGGACATCTGGCAATGATTAAAGGAAGGTGAAACTCCTTTCCAAGCGAAGAGAGTTGATGGAGTAAAGCCTGAATGAAACTAAACTATGAGTCTCACAGATTCAAAGAGAAAGTACTAAAAAGCTACTCCTCCCAAGCATTTTGAAAAAGAGCTGACTATATACAACAAGAGTACAGACCAGGAATTCAAGCAAAAAGAATCAGCATCATATCACCACCAGCTTCATTTTATTAGACTATAGTCAATAGCAAATTGACTCAATACTAAAATGTTAAAACCAAGACTGAAACTCCAGCAAAGGAATAATTTTAAAACCAAGGAGACCATCAATTGCTGACAAAAATCAATTTTTTTCGCAGCCTAACAAGGAAATACAGCAAATCCCCAAACAACGTTGTATCTAAATTGCAAGAAAACCCTTTTTTTTTTCTTCCGAAAATCCAATTTAAACTATCTCCAAAGCCATTTCATCACCCCCAATCCCATGTATCAATAACAATAACAAATCAACAAAAAAGAAAAGAAAAATGGAATTGAAGTAGAGTAGAGAAAGAGGGGAGAGACCTGAGGGTTAGTGACGGAGGAGTTCTTGCGGAACTGGGAGGCGATGGAGGAGCGGAGCTGGGAGGCGGTGGCGACGTCATCGAGATTGTATATGTTCATGACGGTGGGTATGGATCTGCAAGCGGATCGGAAGAAATCGAAAACTCGAGACCTAGCCTCCTCCAGGGTCGCTGAGTTGGGTGGTACCTTCACGCATCGTAGAGTGAACGACATTTCTTTCCAATCCCTAATGCTCTCTGCTCTCTCTGGCTCTGCACAAATCAAAATTATCGACTGCGGACACGACAGGATCCATTTTGCCAAATCAAATGTGCCTGTGCCTGTGCCAGTGCCTGTGGTATGCTGGACAAACGATGTCGTTTTCAAGGTTCATTCAACACTTCTACTCCAATTATGCTTCGAATTTGATACCTTATAAGGAATTTAAAATGTTTTAATTATTTGGCCTAACATTCTTGGTTAACCATAATTATATGTTGTATATAGAAGATTGAAGTCTAATTTTTAGTTTAGCTTTAATATTTTGTATAAAAAAGTTTTTCTTGTATTTTTTTTTGTCATGCAATGGTATAAAAATGTGTATATACATTTTATCGTACTAAAGTGATCTCTTACACCACTACCATCAAAAATGTGTTGAGTGATGATTAATCATGAGACTTCCTCTCACTCACAGAGTTGAATTAAGAGTTCTTCTTGTATTAGTTATTACAAATTTTTTAGATTAATAAAATAAATTTAATATGGTATTAGAATCTCTCGATTCATTGTTTTGAGAGTCTCTTAAAGCTTTCATTATTTCGGTGGTAACCTTTAGTTGTTTGTCGAATCAATAGCGCAAACTATCTTAAAAAAAATTAATAATATTTTCTTCCTCCCCGCACATGATATACTTGCATGCGGGAGGAGTAGTATCTCATAAATAAACTCTAATTTCTTAGCTTTCTTTTTTTTTAATTTCATTATAGTTATTGAAGATGACATTCACCTTTGTGATGTCAACAAGTCTATTGAAGAATTTTAAAAGGAAAGAAGTCTTCGCATCATCTTGGGTATATTCTCATAAAGAATAATTACACATATTTACCCTCAACTTAACACCTTTTAATTCTGAATACACTGAACTATTAAAACTAACTATTGACTACTCTGAACTATGTCAAACATCTTTCCGTCCAAATTTTCCGTTATAGTTAACAAAATATTCCAATAAATTAGATATGTGCCTAGCACATGATCAATTTTTTTTTAAATTCTCAAATTGCCCTTCACTATTCTCTTCATCTTCACCAATGGTTCGCAGGAAACTTCATAGTTTCACCGGAAAAACTAAAATGTTGTTGGAATCATGTAAAAGTCACTGGGAACACAGTAAAATCGTCGGAACCACCATAAAATTGCCGGAAACATCACAATTTTTATATAATTTTCATCATTGTTGCCAAAATCCAAAATTTTAATCAATTCTTTGATACGATATAATTTAAAATTTACCGAATTATTTTCCAAAAATTACAACTGAAAGGTTTGAGTTGGAAGAGAAAGATATGGTGGAGCTCGATTTAAAACCAAAACTTGCTGATAATGGTTTCAGCGAGTGAAGATCTCTGGGCTCAGAAAACAGAGAACAAGAACAAGATGGAGGAATCAAGAGTGAACTCATCATTATTACAGCAAGATAAGGACTATAGTAGCAGTGGAAGTTTTGAGGATGTTTATAAGAGGGATGGATTGGATTTGGAGGCAGCAGAGTGTATAAGGATCATATATTTTAATAATAACATTATTGTTATTTTCCCTAGACAATATCCACTTCATCCCCAGAGTCTTCTCTAACAATTCTAATCAAGAATTACAGATAAGCAATCTTGATGCGTTGTGCCTGCACATTGCTATTGATCCATGGACGAAATCTCCAATGCTTCCGGTGAAAACACCAATGCATCTCAATCTCCATGTGGCCGGAAACATTGAGCTTCGCATGAGCTCGACGGCCATCAACGGAGCTCGGCCATTAACGGAGTCCATGGATGATTAAGAGGAGCTCGCCGGCGTCCATGGGTGAACGAGACAAGCTCGCCGTGAAAGGACCGGGCTGGGCGGCGGAGGCTCGTCTTCCTCTCTCAAACCCAGATCTGCATCTTCTTCTTTTTATTTTTTATTATTATTTTTAAGTTTAAAGTTAGAGACCTGTTTGGTTTTTGTTTATTTTTTTATTTGTAAAAGTATTTTGGTCATTTGACATCATTGGATGGAGTTTTGGATGGATAAATATTTGGCATATTCCAGGGTAGCCAATTGTTCGTTTCAATAGTTTAAATAGCCAAGGTTAAAAGGTGTAAAATTGAGAGTAGATATATGTAATTATCCATTCTCGTAACAACCAGCTAATTCTCTGAGAGTTTTCTTTTGATCAACAAAATATCAGTGGTCAACTAGCTTTCATTGGTATCCCTTTGTCATCACTATCCTCAACGTCGTGCCCTTTGTTTGAGGAAGCATTTTATATTCTTACTTTTCAAATCTACATTATTTCATGTTACAGTCTCTCATATAACTATATTACTGTCCAAACGTAATCTCTGAGTCATGAGGACACGCTTAGCCATTGAAACTTGTATTTGACCATACTACTATCAAAACGTAGCCACTAAGTCATAAGGACACATCAAGTACTTGAGCCTCTCATTTGACCATACTACTACCAAAACGTAGTCCTTGAGAAATGTAATCATACAGTGCTACGTCGAGAAAGTTCTCTTATGAAAAAAATTCAAGCTTTCACATTGGTCTGCATTCAACAACTTTAAATTCAAGGTAAAGACAAACACTCTGGCTTGAAATCCAAGATAAAGATGGTAAAGTCTAGTAATTCTGTACTTCCATTCCATCCAAGCTAACACTTGCCTTATATTCATTCCCAAGGCAAGTTTAACTTGTAATTGAGATTCCCAATTCATCAGTACTTTATAGCCATTAATTCCTAACTGAGATTCTGGATTATAACTTCTCTTTCCATTCAGTTACGAATTCTTGTAACTCTGAGTCTAGTAGAATTAGATACTAAGAAATTGATGTGGTACACTAAAATGAATGAAATGTGACAAGACATTTTATTGATGTATCATTGGTTAGCAATTTCCAGTTGCTCACATGTTTTAACAGGTTACAAGGGTGGGAATAAAAATAAATAGTAGTTTAATGGTCAAAATAAAAAAAAAAACAAAATTTGATGACAACGGCTAAACTCAAAATTTTGCCAAATCTAGTGGATTCAAAATTAATTGACCAATAATTGAGGATTACATATATCATTTCACATCTATAGTCATGATTGATTGAGAAAAGGAGAGGACCACGACCAAGCATGCACTGACCAGAGTTGAAAATAGTCATTTCCCACATTACACAACTTGTAATAACTTGCTAGTATTACAATTTTCACTCATGAGTGTCCATGGAATAAAGAGTTGTTCTAACAATACCAATTGTCCCTTTTTTCAGTTAATACTCAGTAAAGCTCTTCTTCAATTCCATTTTCACATTTCCCCACATTCGGCGATGACACATGCTAGTTTAGGCCGGTTGTTTGGTCCAGTAGCCACATTTTCAATCTTCCTCACGACCAAAAGACCATCACCAAGCACTCTCTACATAAAAATAGACGTGCAAAGATGAATACATTACATATCAGACAAATCATAACGAAAACCATGAGTGATTCACAGCCCTATCTAATTCTCAAGTCAGGTAAATCAGGTCATATATATATTGACAATTTGACATCTAGTGTTTTGCTTAAACCTATGCTGATGTGAGAATGGTCCAGCCTAAACTGATATACTTGGTAATATTTGGTAAAATGTTTGTAAAATTTTACTGATAGAATAAGCTCAGTACAGTAATACCAAAGTAAAGGTAAAGAAACATACCCCAAATACAACATGCTTATTGTCAAGCCAGTCACATTTTGCACAAGTGATGAAGAACTGCAGTGAGAAGGGGCTTTCATTAATATAACAGAAAAAAATGATGTTAAAACTAAACTATAGCTACAAAAATAAAATTAAAAAACAATATCAAAAAGGTTCCAGCAGAGATAAGACATTGTCAGCATAATTATGGTACTACCACCTATAGTGTCCATCGATACATGATCTCCAATGTTTAGAATATCTTATCATATGCATGAATAATATGGTGTTTATTCATGTGTGTTTGAGAGAGAGAGAGAGAGAGAGAGTAACAAGTTACCTGACATCCATTAGTATTCTGTCCACTATTTGCCTGCAGGAGTGGAAAAAGTAATTGTGATTTATTGTTTCCAATATATTCAGAAAGCCATAATGTAACCCATTTTGCACTAAAAGCAATTATGATAGATTAACCCTAAAAGTAAGAAACCGTAAAAGATGTCCACTCAAAGAAGGTAACCATGAATTATGACTTCCATCAAACAAAAGAACCCTAAACTCAGGAATGAATCAACTGACAAAACCCAAAAATATACCAGGGAAATTACTTTTTTCTTATTGACCAAAGAGAAGAAAATAAAAAAACAAATAAATAAATAAAAACTTTCCTCTGAAATATTGTACACTTCCCTCTACACCCTCAGAAATCTCTCCATCCATCTCCAAGACTTTGATGAGAACAATGGTTCATACTTCATACCAAGCTAGCAAATCAACATGAAGTTGACAACTACAATTCATTTGAAAAACCTACATTTTGATGAAACACTACCATCACTAAATTTCTTGTCCTTCCATAGTAGAATGAATCGTATGTCATTCAAAGGGTAAAGAATATTCTAATAGAAGTGAAAAATATGAAAGGAAAAGGAGAAGGCGAAGTTAAGTTGGTTTCAGTGTTTAAAAAAGCCCACTGAGGCGCGCCTGAGATGCGCTTGAGGCGCAAGGCGCACTTTGGAGCCTCAAAATGGCTGAGGCGAGACGACTTAGGTCAGGCGCACTCGAGGCGCAGTAGAACAAGAGGCGCAGCAGAGGTGCGCCTCACTAAAATTATAGCCTTATATCAGTGTTTTTGAACCAAATTTAATTTCAAATTTCAAATTTTGGTTGTATTTAAGTAGTCCATTTAATAAAATGACTTTTGTATTGTAAATTGAAATTTTGAAAGCTGAGGAGTCATTTGTGCTTCCTAAAATCAAAATGTTTAGTGTTATTTAACATATATAAAGGTGTCTAGCAAGTTAGTTAAAAAGATAAATATAACCTCTCTAAAACAATACAAATGTATTAATAGTATTAGTGATGAAGATGCAACTTAGATGATGTTGATGGTTTTTACTTTTTAAGGCTTTTAGATTTGTCTCACTTATCTACATTATGAACCTTTTATATTATAAACATATTTTGGTGAATTTAATGTTTTAAATTATAATTTATTTAATAACTTTTAAAAGTGCGCCTCACTTAAAAAAAGCCCGCGCCTTGCGCCTCGGTTTTAAAGGACCCTATCGCCTCAAATGCGCCTCGCGCCTTTTAAAACACTGTTGGTTTCACTAGGGGAATTCTGTAGTGACACTGATATCTACTTAAAAGAGGCACACAGACAAAAGGACATGCACAATGAACTAGTGAAATTTAAACGGACTGTAAAACAATAGAAACACCATAGCAATACAACCATTTTAAGCGACAACTTAAAAAATAATACTCCATCTGTCCCAAAATGAGTGTCCTGTTTATCTTGCATTTTTGTCCCAAAATGAGTGTCTTGTTTCCTTTTTCCAAGTAAGTTAGTTATGCATGAATTGTCAATAATATCCTTGTAAAAAGTTAGTTAGGATCTCTCACCACATGATCATGAGGATACAATAGTAAACATACCACACTAACTAACTTCTTAATTTTTCTCAAAATAGAAAGAAGAACACTCATTTTGGGACGGATGGAGTAATAGATAAAACTATATGCTCAACAGTGTATCTTAGACATCTATAAGTAATGGATCCCATCTAAAATATCTATATGCAGCAAGTAAACTAACTGAATAAAAATGGCAATAGAATGTTACCTTTTAAAGTTTATATGGAAAAGGCAATAACTTTTTCCTAAACACCTAAGAGCATGTAAATTAAATAGTACTATGTACTAACACAAGGAAAAAACATCTTTAAGCAATATACAAATTTAAAATCACTCGATATTAAAAATAATAGAGCAGAAGTATCAGTTTTAAAAGGCATACCATTGATAATAGGCCAGGGCCAGTGTGCTTGGCAGTAAAATTTTCATCCTCAAACTTGTGGCCATAAATGGAAACACATCCACTTCCATCACCCTGCAAAGTAAAGCAAAAAACAAAAGTTAGAACAAGAGCATATAATTGTATGGTATGAGTAGATGCTTGCATAGATGAAAGGATGCTGCAAATTAGAAGTTAGTTTCCCATCCCCTTGAACTTTCTTTTTTCCTTATTCTTTGTGCCATCTTCTGTTTTTTGGCTTCTTGTGTAGACAAATACCAGACTGATTTTTTTCAAGCAGATGAATATGCAAAAAGCAATGTTCAGTTGACCTTTATGCGTAAAAATGACAAGGAAACGATCAATCACATACTTCTATATTGTCTGAGAACTGGTATTTTTCAGTCCTTCCTCCCATTCTTATCTGACACGGAATAAATATGCCAAGCTTGGCTGTGGGGTTATTGTTTTCTAGGAGATTACCAGTCAGTTGAATATTTAATGAGAGGTCATCGGCAAGGCTTTTGAAGGTGTGAATATCATTCAGTGAACTGGAGAGAGGTATTCTTCAGGAGTCTTTTCTCTACTTTTTTCATCCCTAGATTGTTCTAGATTTTGTTTTATTTTATTGAGGTGAAAAAGGAAGGAAGCAAAGGTTAAATGAACTGTTTGAAGATACAAACCTTTACAAAATCTCCAGCTTGAATCATGAAGTCCTTAATCACACGGTGAAATTGACATCCCTTGTAACCAACAGGCAATCCAGCTTTTCTGTCAAATTCAATCAAATTGATGAAAGAAATAAGGAAAATTATGAAACCAATTGGCAGCAGGATGCAACTGTGTACAAATTATCGCAAATGAAATGATCAGTCCATAATACAAACGGAATAGCCAAGCCAACAAGCACACTACATGGAAAACTACAATTTAATAATAACTGAGATGATTATAGGTGTAATTTTACCAATAATAATATAGGTGTAATTTTATTCAAATCTCTTGAGTCTTGACATCAAATAAAATTATAAAAGGGAACGGCAGATGACACAATATCAGTATGACAATAAATGCCTACTAATTTGCTTACTATAGGAACCACAAAGTTTACCTTAACCTATGAACACTACAAACCAAGCCCATGGAATATTGCATAAGGTTTTGTGAAAAGAAAACTTCACTATCCAAGTTTCACATACTTAGAAGCAAATGACCAGAGCTTCATAGAAGCATGTGCCAGCTACTTTAAATTCAAAACTATACTTGGCCACTTAATTAAACATCCAGTATCCTTGCTTTGCCATATTTCATACACCAATATATCATAAGAACCCAAAGAGAAACATCAAAAAGTACATAACCCTAATTAATTGAAAATCAAAATTAGTATCAGCCTACCTATATTCCCCAGTGCAGAACTGCCTGCCAGAAATCAGAAGATAATGAAATTAGCAAAAGGAGTAGAAGCAAGCAGCAGACGAAGCTAAAACAGTGAAAAGCAATAACAGAAATAATATCCAACATCCAATTCTTGGTGGAGGAAGCTCAGGAAACTAACTAAGTAGCTACAAAACAGTGAATATAATGCATCCAAAAACATCCCATTGTTTGAATTATGAAATTGGAAGATAGAGAAGGCTCTCTAGTGGCACACAACCATGGTAACCACCCCAACCCGTCTTTTGATGAGTCACTGCCTCATTTGAAAATCCAAAGTGAATAGTAAGATATCTTATGGAAAAAAGCAACCACAAGACATGCCTGCTTCTATAAAACTCAGAGTTAACTTTAAGTCTTGAGAAATATCTCAATGATCTTTCAATACAGACACAAAACTGTTGCATAGTTTATTCATGTGGAGAACTCAATAGGGTTACATATGGGCAGAGTCTACACAATAACTTCAGATCTCCATTAATCATCTGGGTCTGTAACCCAGAAGCTGTATTAACCCACATACCATCAGCAAGGTCTAGCTTCGGAAACAAAAGGATTTGGTATTTACCTGAAATTTTCGGCGGTTTTGGGGGCGATGTCAGCGAAGAGCTCCATTTTGATTCGACCGGCGGGAATGGTACCGATGGTGATGTCGAAGAAGACGATGGGGTTCTTGGGGTTAGGAGGCCTCACGTGCCACTCCACACCTCCTCCGGACGCCATTGTTGCACTTGCTCAGCCTCAGCCAAATCACTAAATTCACTTTTGGTTTTAGGACTCAACAAAAGTATGGGTTTTGTAGGGTGTAGCAACCAGACCCAGAGACCAGTCCAAATGCTTACACCTCACTTTTTGACGGTTTGATTCAGAGCATATGTGCTATTTATGTGAAGTGGCCCGTTTGAAATTATACTAGTATTTTATCCCGACAATGCCCGAGTCTCTATCTTAAAAAATTTACTATTCACTCTCACACTAATGTTATTTAAATAACTTCTTTCACACCGTCGTGTCAATATGTTTAATTAATATTACATTGTTTGAATTAAAAGCAGTTAAAGTCAAATTTTAAAATAAAATTTTGGATCTAATAGGTCACTGTGCACTCACAAATTTATTGAATCGGCTACATGTGATATTTAAACTTTGAACTGTGATTGGAAAAGAAAAAAAAATCTGTAAGCTTAAGATGATAGATTTTAGTTTTTATTTATTTATCAAATAAAAAAGTTTTAATTTTTCTTAATTTAAAATTAAATGTGAACTGGTACACTACATTGCAAGTAATACACGCATTTGACGTAACATGTTTATGATTGTTCTTTTGGCGTGTTTGAAGGTGTGTGTAAAACATCCATATTAAATATGAAAAGAACTGAGGAACATATTAGTGCAACATAAAGTTACCGATCCAATCAGATATGTGTTAATATGCAAACATCTAGTTAGGTATATGTGAATACAAATAATAAAAAAGAAAAAAAACACATTTCCATTTTCTAGTATTTTGACATTTTTTAACGTATTCATATTAAATACGGAAATGGCTAAACAGTCTATTAGTGCAACATATATAGGTTCGATCGATTCCATCAATCTCAATATTCGA
>JAYMTA010003639.1:0-13871 GCA_036897625.1 Pelargonium cotyledonis | reverse complement strand
ATGATAGTAGCAAATGTGTGCAGGTTTCACGAGAAGACTAATTTCAAAGATTGTTGCTGCCGGAAGCTGCTTGCCACAAAACTGATCGATAGACTGAAACTTAGCTTCCTGTAATAATACGAAGCTTGGATTCAAGACCCGAATGAGCGATCTCTCTTATGTTGCGTTTGAGCGTCTCTGATGTTCCAAGAGAGAATGCACGTCACGAGACGCCGGCGCCGAGAATGGGGGATTAAACTTGAGGAGCAGCTTCGGTTACCCGAAGCTGATTCAAAATCGCAAATATCCCACACGGCTTCGCCTATGTCTTCTGGAGTATTAATAGAGCCTGAATCCGCCACTTTACTGGGAGGCTTGAGTACCCTACGTTTAACGTTGACGAATCGTAGGTCGTCAGATAAAGTGGCAGAGGAGTCCGATAGCTGTGTGGAGTGAAGGTTCTGTTCGTTGGAGGGAGGGAACAGTACATCAAATGGAGGTGGCGGACAACGGGGTAGGGTAATGGGTTGAGTAGTAGCAGCCAGGTCCAATTGAAAGTTTTGGGCCTGAGAATTTGAGGTGCCCATTACAGGCTGTTCGGATTGGGCCACATCAATCTGGGGTGAGACATAAATGGATTTAGCCAAATGAGGGTGACACAGACTCTAGAGCGTGGTGGACGAGATGACGTTGGGGGATCCAATGGCGTACCAGGCTCAGAAAGGTCATCATCATCATCGAAAATAAGGTCCGGGAAATTTGGCAAGTCCGACCCCGGGAACTCCGAGACATTGACCGAGTAAGAAATTTTGCCAACTCTTAAATCAGTTGTCTCTGAAACTGGTGTCATCAAATTCGTCCTAACGAGAACGAGAATTTGGTCCAAATAACATCCATCAAGCAACTTTGGATGGATAAAAATGAAATCGCCGAAATGCTTGACAATCCCCTTAACGGAATTCTCGTGCCAAGCATGGAAAGGTATCCCTTTGATCGACAACTGACTAAACTATAAACTGAACAGAGTAGTGAAGAAAATGTACAAACTTGTGTTAATTGAAGCTACATTCCATGTACAGTAGACAATGAAATGGTGCTGAATTGCTGATAGTATCTAAATTAAGAACTAGCTAGACTAAGTCTTATTCTATGGAGTACATGTTGCTTTACTTTCCTAGGCAATGGACCATACAACAATTGGAGTACTCTAAACCCAATTAAGGACATAATTTTCTTCTTCTCTTTCATATATATAGACAATTGATTCACCGCAAGCAGACATAACAATTAACATTGTCGGTGTGATTTACTAGATTTCCAGAAAGCCAGCCTATATAAGATGTCTAAAAAGAAACAAATACTCACAGAAGCGAAATGGTTGACATTGCGATGGTGAGCTTCGTCAGCGCGAATTACAATGATAACATCCTTCAGGGTTGCATTCTTGGGTAGCCTCCAGTAATCTATGGCAATAGCAGGAGCCGGGACATTCTCAATGGCACCGCTATTGATATCCTTCAAAAACTCTGTAGAAATGCACAGCCTCCTCCTCCAAATAACCAGCAACTCTATGGGCCGTTTTGGGGGATAGTACATAGAGTACAAAGAAGGCATTAAAGAAAACTCCCTGCACAGCAAGAACCAAAAACCTCTCATACCATTTAGGCTCCACGAGCTCCACCATGGTGCTTTGATCCAACCACCACTTTGCTGAAACTTGCGGAGATATCTTAAGTGTGGCAACTTCCCTTCCACCATACCAGGAACAGCCGCAACTGTTTCCAGCATCATTGCACGACAACCATACCGCCTCTGTAACATTCGAAAGGTAAAAAGTTATAGAGCCTATACCATTTAAAATCAGAGAAGACCAAAGGGAACTGTGACCATATATACTAATTTCCCCCAAAAGCCAACAGAATGGTATATAAATAACTTATGATCCTCAAACATGATTAGTAAATAAAGATCGGCTTTCGTCAATGTGTATCAATTATAAAAATGTTGTTGCATTTCAAGGATATACACAGTTTCTTTCCTGCTGCATCTTCATCAATAAATTTCCACAAAAACAGACAAATGCATACACATAACAATTACGTTCCAACTTACATTGATAACATTACCATTTACCACAACAATCTTCATCAGTGAATGATCTAAACAATTTTCTTACTGTACTCATATACAGGAACAATACACTACCATATATACTTGTACACAACATGAACATGATATACTGATAAATTCAAATAAATAACAAACCTGAAAAAATATGTCTGTGGGAATTCTGAGAAGTTTCACAGTTTTGTATGCAATTTTGTCCCCCAAGCATTTCGGCACGTGGTGTTTATTCAGATCTATTGACACATCTGCCCGATAAGCATCCCATGGCTACATTATGAAGATGAACAAATTGAAAATCGGCAAAAACCACTTGCTCATGTTTTCTCAATTCAAATCAGTAATGTAATTTCCTATCACCAGAACATGCGTATATATGTATGTAACAAGTATTTACTTTTTTACCATAAAGCAATTCCAAGGCCACTCGGTCCCGTCTCTCTGCTGATCTTGGGCTTCGGAACCCCCCAGTAGCTCGACAACCCCACCTGCTCGTCCTTGCTCTTCTTCGCCTCCGTCTCCGATCTATCCCGCTCCTTTATATCTGCCGGCGAAGTGGAGCTCGCGAGCATCCTCCGCCAGTTCGTCTCGTAAAACGCACCGTTTTGATGTCCCAATTCACGTGAGGCCGTTGAAATGTGACTGTGATTGCAATAGTACTTCTGGCCACTGAGAAGGCCTCTGATCAGAGAGCACATCGCAACTCGGTTCATTTCTATTCCAGAATTTGAGAGAGAAGAATCTGCGTAAAAAGTGTGAACAACAGAGCAGAGATTTAGGAGACGGGTTGGTTAGTGACGGAGGAAGAAGAGATTCAGTGTTGCGCAGCTGTTTATTTGAGATGCGGCTGGCCGTTGATGGAGAGTAAATTGTGAGATGGACGGGGTACATTGTGTAAGGTGGTAGGTTGCGGAGCAGGGGATTGGGTTCGGAATCGAAGTGGAGAGAGGCGGCTGCTTTCTGCGGTAGTAGGAGTCCCCTGCTCCGCATAACAATAATTTAAAAATGCGCGCCATGCTTTAATTTGCAACTCTTACCAGGATTGGAATCATAGTTGATGAGCGGGTCCCAGTAACATATGATGTACATGTGACCTATTGTCATTCGGTCTATTGTCATCTTTCATTGTTGCTGTTTGACACCTTACTTTTACAATATTTTTGTACAAAGTTTAAAATATATAGTATTGCCCCAGTAAAATGCAATTTTAGATTGAAATATTTTTGGATCCTCCTAGGTATAAAATTTTCATTACAAACATCCACAACTGTTAGACCACTCGTCTCAAAATGAATGTTATATTTTTTCTTAAGAACTTTATAACAAAAAATTAGTTAATACGGTACATTTCTTCTATCATCATAGTTCACTGATTTTATTGGTAAGTCATAGCTTGTGGATGGTGTTTTCTAGAACACAAATATCATGAATTATGAATGAATTTGTAGGAGAAAAGTTGGACATGTTATATTGATTAGAAGTTGTTAATGTTATGGCACAAATCTGTTTATCTAATTAAACATGCTAACTACAATGGGTTGACCCCATTTGTACCCATCAAAACATAATATCAAATACAAGGACAAACCATCCCTCCCATACAGGAGGAGTAAAGGAAATAAGCACTACAAAAAATTTCAATTGATAAAGTGAAAAAGCTCCAACCAATGGTTGATCTGAAACGCCGCACTCAATATTACAAACATTCTGCCTATAATCATGGATTTAGCTTTGAATTATAAAAATCGGAAATGTGACTGCAAAATCAAACCATGTAGGTCATTCCTACCTGCATCAGATGTGAGTGAGGTACACTCAAATTCGCGATCCCTCTCCTGCAGTTCTTTCTCAGGAAGGCGTAAAAGTAGTTAATGGCTAGTTTCTTAAAGAACCAGGAATCCTTCCTTGCCCTAATATCTCCATGGCCGAGAAGATAAACCACCCCAGATTCTTTGGCCTTGCGTATAAAGGATAGCTCTCGCTCAAGGCTGTGCTCTGGATCAGATGCTGTTGGGTCCGTATAAGCAGCTGGCTTGACCTCCGCTGAGGTGCTTGCTTCGCTGATGGGCTTGCTTGCGTCCTTGTACTCGGAGAGGAGAGGAACACCAAGTGAGTAGACACTGCCATTGGGAGCTACGAGAACCCTTGAGAATGAGGAATCTTCCCCGGAATCTGAGTCGTCATGTCCATCACTTTCTAACGAACGTTCCTGAGCTTCTCGACGAATGAACTTCTCGAGGCTCTCTATCAGGAGCTGCTCAAATGTCTGGTGATTCTCCTTTCTGGCATCCTTGTAGCCATACCTGTTGAAGACTTGAGGTGATCAAATATAAAATCTAACAAGAATATCTGGGCGCGAAAAAGGAAAAGAAAAAGGACTAATAAAGGATTTGAAAATCGATCCAACTGAGCAGCCTACCTGGCAATACAGCGAAATATGTGGTAACTCTTTGGGCAAACTCGCCGGAAAAGAAACCTCTCACTCTGAGGCACCACAGGAACTGGAACATATTTAATACACACAAATATTATCATGGAGTGGACCGCTGGGAGAGTGGTCAAGAAATGGCCAAAAATTGCAGGTACTCCTTTGACCAGCTCATTATAAAGTAAGCCAATGCCAGGAGCTCTAATTGTGCCCAGATTGCTACCCAGTTCCCGCATTAAGTCCATTGACAACTTTTTCTTGACTTCAGTTTCATACTTAAGCTTGCTCCCATAATTCCAGATGAACATTATGAAAAACATGACGACAGCAAAAACTAATATGATCCAACTTCCATCAGTTATGCTCCATAAAACTGATGAAAAGAAAATTAACTCCATACCCAGGAAAAAAACAACAAAACTTAGCACTATTATGATGTTTATCTGCCATATAAGAAGCATAACAATGGTTACTAAAATTGTTGTCATCATCATTACTCCTAGCTCAGCAATGCCTGTCAAACAATCAATAAGAGAACTGATTAGAAACATGGATGACTACTACTACGCAACGGTGCTAATTCATTCCGTGCGATATTAGAATTTCAATTTGAACAATTTTCACAAATAGTAGCTGAAAACAAGCACCGCTCTTCATATCACATCCCACACTGCCAAGTGGAATGACCTACTGGAAAATTGCACTAACCAAATAAAAGGCCAACCTGAAGTTACATGTTAGTTTCATAGTCAACTGACCTTCAGTCATTATGGTAGATGCAAGATCCAAACAAGCTAATCTAGCAAAAATTTGACTCGCAAGAATTCTAAATAACACACATCCTAAGGCTCGAATAATAAGAACAAACTATAAGCCATATATCTTTGTCCATCTAGGATCCTCTACTTTGTTCCCATAGACGCACCAATCAACTATGCAAAACTACAAAAGCCTCTCCCATATATCAACTAGGTGAAACTTTATGTTTTGGGGATAAATCATAAATGTAACAGAAACACACAGTATCCTTGCATACATGGGGAGAAGAAAAATTAGCAGATAATGGAGACCTAGTATTAAATAAAAACAAACAACAAGTGTCTTACCATATGCATTTCCAATCTCGTTAATGCTTGAGATGGAACAGACAAGTACCACACAAACGACCAGCAAAAACCAGTTAATGACTGGGATATAAATTTGTCCCATAAACTTTCTGGAGGTGTGAATGATTTTTAGACGGGGGAAGCAACCAAGAGCTGTTGATTGTTTTATGCATGAAAACGTGGCTGTTGTCATTGCCCGGCTTGCAATCAATGCAGCAACATTAGCTATGAAAAAAATAGGCCAAAACGCCCCACCTGAAACCATAAAAAAATATATCAAGTTCCGTATTTATAAATCAATGCAACAGTTTTCAACTTGCAAAAGAGAGCTCCAATACAGCTGTAAAAACAATTGTAGCTACTCACAATGTCCTAGAAGTATCAAAGATTTCAATGGCCAATATAATAAACAAATAATTAAATAAATAACTTACTTGGGATAGAAGAAAAGAAAGCTTGCTCTGCGTTTTCATGGTTCTCCAAAAGGTAAGCAGCTTGACCCATGTAGCCCAATAGCAGGCAGGGAAGCACAAGAAACACAAATGTAAGCTGCATACAGCCACTATCGGATAAATTAAAATGGTAGTTAATCAGACACAAATTAACAACAATGCAGAAATAGGCCACCAGTTAGCAACTATCACTAGTATCTGACTTCTAAAGAATAAAATTCAATCTACTCCAAGTTGCTTCTTACCTGAACTGATCGAACTGAAAAGTAGCAAAGATCTGCAAACATAGCCTCAGAACCTATAATAAAAAACCAGGCAAAGGATGATAAGATCAATTTCTTACTCAAGAGTATGAAATTCCATGTTCACCCCACATCTACATAAACTTTGTACTATCAAATCTGTACACTAGTTGCATCAACATCTAACTATATCTAATATTAATATCTACGATTTCTGGACAATGACATGGACACAAAGGCAAAGGTACCCTTTTAACTTAAACAAAAGGTATCAGACTCTGCAACTCCAAAAGATCTACAGTAAAGAACTGTACATGGGTAAATATGAGTGTTGTCTTTGAGTTTAAAGCATTAAGCAAAGATGCTTATACCTATATTGATCTTTGTAAGCATGCATATTGTGAAAATTAAACAATGTGTAACTGGTGTGTTCAATATGCAGATCTTTATGAATTACAACTTATGAGAAAGATTGTAACATGAAAAAAAAAAAAAAAAAACTAGTAATACACAATCCATAACACATACCCACTAGATTAGTTTTATAAAAAATGTAAAATAAAAATAAACTAGTATTTTGGATCCTTAAAATCTGATATCCCCAGAATAACTTCTTACCTGTCGCACATAGAAGACAACCACCCAAGGAATACCAAGCTTTGACCAAGTTCCTTTGGAAGAAGTAATAGATATGGATTGGATTAAATGCCTTCAAGACAGTGCTATCATACTTAACAATGTTATAAATCCCAATACCAGCGAGAGAACAAAACCATACGAACAACGCAGGGCCTACAGCCAATCCAACTTTACTAGTCCCAAACTTCTGTAAGCTGAACAATATTACAAGAAATGCAACTGAAATCATCACCACTTGATCTGCACAAGTAAATTTACGAGTAAAACTAGTCAACTAAGTGCCACAGCAAAATGAAAGGGATATCTTAAGATGCATAATAGGGAAATTTAAAAACCATCTGCAACCAAGATAGGCAACCTCACAGAATAGAATATTTTGAAAAGCGAATCGAGGAAATCGACAAGGTATCCTAAATTTCTGACTCACAATCTGATTCTAGTCAAATGAGTCCAACCGACCTATTAACTACGAAAATGGAAGAAGTGGCCTTAACTGCACTATCAAACTTAATCAGTAATGATCATTTATGAATACAACAAACTAGGTGCATTGAGAATGCAATGGAGATGTGTAAGAGAAGGAAATGTCACAATAACACACCCCCCCACCCAAAATCAGTAAGACAGCAACTGTTATCAGACCACAAAAGGCAGTGCATAACATCTTGAAACCCAAAAGTAACTCCTACTTCACTTGAGAGGATAGATTTCCCACCAGTGTCGTAGACCAAAACAATGTTTTCGTTAAAAAAAACAAAAACAAATACAGCACAATGAAAAAACTCTTGATTATATGTCTCCACAGAAATTGCGTCAAATAAATAGATATTAACAATTGAGGTTTGACGAGTTGAATGACAAGGTAATGGATTACCTTGCTTAATTGCATCTACTCCAACCTTGAGACCGCCAACAGCTGACATTACTGTACCAAAAAATATGATGAAAAAGAAAATCATCAGATAACAGTCAAACCTCAAGGATAAGTAAATCCATCCTAAACATTACATTGACTAGAAAAGTACATAGAGAAGAGTGCCCAAAAGCAACATTTTGGAAAGCACAAGGGTGAAAAAATATACAACCTGACATTGCTGGAGTGACAACCCCATCGGCTATAACCATTGAAGTGCCAGCAAGTACCAACACTAGAAGAAGCTTTTTCAGAGTTAGGGAAGTTTCAAGTCTTTCCTTGATTTTCAATGATCTCTCAAGTTCGGGAGAAGGAACCTTTAGCCTGAAGCTTGATATACGGGCATCTGAAGGAAGCTGATTTGGAAGAAGGCTGACCTTTGCATGACGACAAATCAAAGAGTACAGAGCAAATGTACCACCTGCAATATTGATGTAAATGACATGATTCAATTATAGACATAATAAGAATAAAATAGCCTAGATAAATTGAAGGGCTGATTACAACATCAAGCATACCTTCACCGTCATCATTGGCCCAAAGAACAACAAGAACATACTTGACCAGAGGGATCAAGATTAAGGTATATATGACCAGCGACAATGCACCAATAACATCTTCACCCCCATTAATAGGTGACTTGCTAAACATCACACTGAACGTATATAAAGGACTTGTCCCCACATCACCAAAGACAACTCCAAGGGTCTGAAAAGCAAGTACAATTTTCCTTCCAACACTGAAGTCCTGAAAACAATTTGAAACAATTAAGATAGTGAATCGTTTTGCAAACAAAATAATGATCACATGTCGAATAAATAAAGTTTTATTATTTAATAGATCAAGAGATCATTCAATTCCAGGTTGAATTCCTCTGCTTAAAAAATGTTGCTTAAACTGACTCAAGTTCATAACTTCAATTAAACCTTACATGAAGGCTCCTTAAAACATAAATTATTTAGAGTTGCATAACAAACTAAATAAATCTAGATATTTCAATAAAGTAACATTAATAAAATTTACAAGCACATTGGATATGTCTAGTTGAAGATGATACATAATATTACACTATATTGACTACACAGGAGTTTATTCCCAAAAGTCAAATTAATTACAAATCCAGTGTCAATTACAATATAGCATATAAAGAAGCATTAAAGCAGTATTACAAACTGAATCTAAAACACCTTAACTTCTATATTGTGCTGAAACTTTTAGGTATATTCCGTGAACTCAAATTTGCAGGACTGGCCACTTAAAGCGTGAATCCAGCCTAAAGATATATTCTGATTTCAGAGACTAAACACTATCTCAAATCAACATCACTGAATCAAAATGAGGAGAGCTAACAATAACAGACCTCGTATTCACTCCTTTGGGCGCCGGGGACCTCAAGAGCTTCCACGTCAAACGAATCGATGCGCGGTCCGGTCCGAATCAACCGCTGCTCAGCATTATCGTCCTCGTCGGAATCAATAAGCTGATGCTCTTCCTCCTCCTCCTCCTCGATCTCAGATTCGTCATCGTCCTGGAACACCCAGCGCGACTCTGTCGAGTCCATCGACGGCAATCCGCCGTTCTCACCCCTCTCAGATCCCTCATTCTCATCCGCCATTTCCAGATTCAACACACAATCTAATTCACAGCATTTTCCAGATATTCTGCAAGGAGAAGCTAGAGATTAAGAGACAAAATCAGACAAACTGCAAAAGCAGAAGGAAATTCAGAGAGAGATTGATGACATGTGCGAGAGAAGATCAGTTCGAGATCAGTCGAAGAAATGGAAGGGATTTTGGAGGTCAAAATTGGTTACATCTTTTCCTTGGCTAAATTTGGAGTGTAAGGTGTGAGAGAGTTGGTGCTTGGAGATCACGTCGTGAACGGTAAATTGGCCAAACACAATGATACTCCGCTGTCTACTGGTTTGCCTTTCTAATGCGCGCTGTGGGAATTGTGCGCACCTTTCATATTCAGGGCCAAACTGCCCATTATACCTATTTTATTTATGGTTCATTTTTATTTTCAAAATCATGGTTAATCAAAATTAGAAAACAACTCAAATTTAGTGGCGTAGTTGTCTGCACAAATTGCTTAAGGAAAAAGAACGTTGTGTTTGATAATACGTTTCTAGGGAGAGGAATTAGATTTAATCTTGACTTGGTAAAATAACTTAATGGTGTCAACCGCGAGTTTGCGAGTACACTCTTATGATTTAAATCGAGAAAAATATGAGAAATATAGAGATTTTAAAGAACAAAAAAGTGGAAGATGTTATTTAGAAGTTAATACATAAGGAGGGATTGATGAATCTAAGCCTATTAGTTTTTGGCTTAGACTAAGCCACCAATAAGATGTTGACACCTCATTAAAATAACTTGAATCCAGGCGGGGGGCGCCCCCCCCCCCCCATCTCACTCGGGGGGGTAACACCTCATTAAAATACCTTAAAGCCGGGCGGGTCGCTCCGCCCCCGCCAATTCACTTGGGTGGGTACAAGTGATTTTAATGAGGTGACAATATCTCATTGACTTGACTTAGGCTAAGCCAAAAAAATATTAGGCTTAGATACATTATTCTCTACATAAAGAATATTAATTACGAATCATAATGTCAATATCTTGACATAAACATAGAATCGACTAGTTTTACTAGCTCATAAGCTACTTGATTCGCACAATGATTAATGACAAGAAATGAACAACTAAATGCTAAACAATCATTCATCAACAAGTCTACCATGCACCTATTCGCCCGTCATATTTGATGATATGGATAACCATTGAGCATTTGTTTCCAAGACAATGAAATCTCATTTTTGATAAATGTTTCAAATTAATGTCTCCTTAATCACCAAAACTTTGGTCTCATCGCATTTAAAGTAGCTGATCGAACTTGTTACATGCAGAGAATCTCGAGCCGTCCCACGAAAATCCATACACAGCCTTAGCGAAAATAAAACATAGATGCATCACAATTTATTTTGACTTATACTAATGCTTTTCTTAGTCTATAAAACAATTGATCAATCATATATAATTAAAACTAGCTGTTGACCAAGGTCAACATTCTCTCTAGAACAATCCAGATTAGTCTACTTCTTTGGTACGCAAAACTCAAGGGCCACCGGTGCTCCGTTTCCGGCAATCATCTTAGGACTCCGGTGGCCCCAAATCAAATCAGATTAGTTCACTATTTTCTTTCTTATCTCATAGATTAATCGTTGTGGGGTCTTGGTAGATTTTCTTAAGATTTTTATTTGGGTTGTTCTTATTGGGGCTTCTTGTTCTGTTCTTCTCTTTCTGTAGATTGGCTCTATCAATTTGGAGTTGGTACCTGTAAAGCTTTGATTTTCAGTCCAGATCTTCAATCTCTCAGCATTTGGGTTTGATTCATTCATCCAGATCTGAGATCGTCTTTTTCGTCGGCATTAGGTATTGTTCCAAAGTCTCTACTTCTCGCTTATTCGTGCTATTCCTTTGGTTTAGTTCTTGTTTGTGAATTTGGTAGTGGTCTAGATTCCATGAAGCTTCTCAGATCCTTGCTCAAAGACATGACTTCCTCTTTAGAAAATGGTGATGCTCATTCCGAAGAGGAACGTCAAAGTTTGTTTATGCAAATTTGTATATTTGAAGGTGTGATTGAGGAATTTAAGATATTAGAAGATGGTAAGAAGGCTTTGAAAGCCCATAACTTAAAACTCAAGGACAAAATTAGGAGTCTTCTTTGGTCGGTCAAGATCTTCAGACAAATTCTAAGAAGTTGGAAGAAGCTATCAGTCAATTAAGGGTGGTGCAATCCAAGTGTGAAGTATCAAGAAATGAAAATGTCAAGTTTTTAGCCCAAATTTAGGCAACCAATAAGGCCAAAGAAGAAAGTGAATCTCAATTGATGCAAGCAGAAGGTAACTTGTCTGCTCTCCACAACAAAATATCAGTACTTCAAAAAAGAAACATAGTTCTTGGCAAACAACCGGTTGTTGATGCTATATCGTCCTTGAGTAATGAAAAGATACAATATGCAGAGCGTTTAGGTATTCTCCTCCAATTAAATGAAGAGAAATCTTTGTGGCTTCAATTCAGGAAAGAAAAACAATGGATTCAGTGTCTTTGCTGTGGGAATCGAAATCATGGTCAATCACAATACCCTCAAGCTAGTTTGAAGGACCCAAAGATTGTCAACCTTTCTCCGCAAGTATTTTTGCAAAAAGATTCAGGAAAGGCAGCTGTTCATAAGACCAGTAAAGAGTTGGTTTTCTGAAGATGAGAATTTAGTGAAGTATGATCACTTCATCCATTCTGCATCAGGAAGTGCATCAGGAAGTTTTACGTGTGTTAAAAGACACCAGTCAAGCAGCAAAGGTTCCAAAGGAAAGTATGGTTATGAGTATCAACTTTCGCTAGGAGAGAACAAAGTTAAAAGAATAAGGTTATCAAAACCTCCTACATGCATTCCAATGAGTCGCGCTTCGATTCAATCAGGGACAAGATCAACATCCAAGGCCCAACTAAAATTATCCGATAGAGATGTTGAAGGACTCGGATTGATCTCCTATAGTATGGTCCAGGAGCGGCATGAAGAAGTAAATGATAATTTATTCATCCAAAATGGTACTAGAAGTCTTAAGAAACTTGTGCTCAAGAGGACAAGATTTGTGAAAGATTTGTTTCTTCAAAGGGGGAAGAAGATAAACAGAATATCTTATAACGTCAATCGACATCCAAAGCCGATGAAGATTTTCAAGTCTCTGCTCTCTCCCAAAGACGACAGGAAGCGAATCAAGAAAGCCAATTCCATTTGCAGTGAAGACAACCCAGATGATCCTAGTTTTAATATCCTTTTACGTACTTAGTGTTAATGTGTTTAGTGGTAGTCTTTAGTTTTTCAGTTTTAATTGCTTTGTTTTGTAATGTTTGGTTTTTAATATAATCTTATGGGATAAAGGTTTTTTTAGTACCCAAACTTTGCTAGTGTATTCAATTTAGTACCTAAACTTTTATTGTGCCCAATTTAGTACACAGACTTCTATTTCATACCCAATTGAGTACCTATTCTTTAATTTTGAACCCAATCTAGTACCTACCATCACATTCCGTCAATTTGTTCGTTAAGTCACACTGATGTGGATGCGGACAGTGACGTGGACGCTGAAGTGTGTAATTTTTGCTTAATGGATGCTTACTTGTACTATTTATGCTAATATGGAAAATTTAATTTATTAACTTGAAATTTAAAAATACAAAAACTAAAGAAAAAAGAAAAGAAAATGAACACCCATCTCTTCAGCGTGGATCTATCTTCTCTCTCCTTTCTTCACCAGATCAAGACCCATTTCAAACCTATCTTCTCTCTATGTGTGTCCTTCACCACATCCTGTACCCATCACAAACCTATTTTTGTTGACCTAAAATTTAGAAAATACAAACATAAAACAATAAAAAAAAAACAAAACAAAACAAAACAAATTTGAAACAGCCCCATATTGAACACCATTGAACAAAACCAATCTGAATACCATTGAACTGATATATATAAAACGAATGAAAAATAATGCATAATCTCTACTTAACTACTCTAGCTCTCTTTATAAACAAACCAAACCATTCCTTTTCCAGAACACACAATATTATCAGCTCCTAATAGAAACAAGAATTTCATTTTTCTTTGCCTTGTTCTTGCCCAAAATCAAGAAAGACAATAACAGATACAATAGAGACCGATACTAGGTGGAGCCGTGGAAGAGACCATGAACCACCGCCGAAGTTTCTGTGTACGGTGAAACACTCTCACCCCCGAGACCCTTAACCTCCTCCCCAATCCTAAGCTCGCGCAGCGGGAGTGTTTGGATTGGGTCCAGATATGACCGTTCATCTCTATCTCCACCTCCTCTGTTTTCCCTCACTGTCGCCTTCAGCCTCGCCGACCAGGTCCTCGCCTTCAACCTCCACCAGATCTGACCGAGTGGCGACGTGAAGATATTGTCGGAGCGAA
>JAYMTA010003638.1:0-13874 GCA_036897625.1 Pelargonium cotyledonis | reverse complement strand
CGTGTCCGTCGCAGATGCTTATTAGCGACGGATTTTGGTGTATTAGCGACGGAAATTTCCGTCGCTAATAAACAGTTTTCTTGTAGTGAAAGAATGTAAAGTTTGCTACCATTTGATATACTAGTTAGGCCCTCCACCTATCAACTTAAGTTTTCGGTTAAAGTCAAGTTTAACATCTAGGATTCTAGCGTTTCTGATTGCCAAGTGAGCAGTCAATTTAGTTCTGCCCAGAAGAGCAGAGCCTCGCGCGTCATCATATGTGTTGAAGTGAGCTAAATATAATGGTGAAAGCCAAACCCTAATAAGAAGGTCAAACTTTTAGTAGTGGAAGCCCAAACCATTATATGTAGCGCATTATTAAAATTTAACATGGTATACTTGGCCCGAAGTGACCCGTTAAAAATACCTACACGTGAGGGTGAGTGTCGATTTAAAACCCCCTGATTGTGCACGTGTTAAGCTCACCGATAAAAAAAATGTGAGACTCGCACGTGAGGAGAGTGTTGAAATGGGGTAATTGTCCCACATTGGAACTATAAAGAGAATGACCAAATATAAAGAGAATGAGTTAAATATAATGGTTAAAGTCAAACCCTACTAACAAGGTTGACCTTTTAGTATAGGAAGCTCAAACCATTATATCTAGCCCATTATAACATTTAACAATCTAGTCTCAATGCCACCAGGATAACATTCAGACGTTGTCGGCCAACCGACAAGCAGGAGCCGCAGCCTTAAGCACATCCACACACCGTGTGATGCGCCTCTGGAATTCTGTCATGCACCGCCGCCCTTGTTTCACGCGTTGACGTCGCTACTCTCATATTTATCTTTTCTAGTATGTTTTTAGGGGCCTCGCTAAGAGTCACAAACAAGGAGACATGACCTTTTTATGCTTATATACGCGTTATAAAAGCCCATGAGTGCACCCTGAAATTCCTTAAAGAAGTTATCCTTTAAGCCCAACTTCTTGAAATTGACTATCACTTTATCCAAGAAAAGATTAAGTCAGGATGTGTCACCACTAGCTTTGTCAATTCAAAGATTCTTTTACCAAGTCTCTTCGAGGTCCTCGAATAGACAACATTTGTAACAAGCTTGACGGAATAATATGTAAGCTCCAGCTTGAGAGGAAATGTAGAGATATGTATCCCTATAAGCTAGGAATATACATATATCAATTAAATTTGTATATAACTAATTTCCTTAAAGAGCTAGTCTTGTATAAATAGGGACTAATATATTGAACAAAGGATATGATAAATTCACTCTCAACAATAGATTCAATATTGTGGTTCAAGTTTTTGGCATGAAACAAAGTGACGCTAACCATTATGTTTTCTATCGTTACTCATCATCTCAACAATGCATATTCTTAGTAGTATATGTCGATGACGTAGTCATTATTGGGAGTGATAATGAAGGAATCCAATAGGTAAAGGAACATTTAGTTAAACATATCCAAACCAAAGACTTGGGAGCACTGAGATACTTCTTGGGAACTGAGGTAACGCAAGATGCAGTCTCAGGTTCCCAACAAAAGTATGCATTGTACATCCTTGAGGAAACCGACTTGTCATGTGCCAAACCCATTGACACTCTCATGGATGAAGTCCTTCAAATTGAAGTACAACTTCAGGATATTGTGTTTCATTTTAAGGTAACATAGTTTTTTGGAAAAACAGGAAACATATGTAGTGGCAAAATCTAGCGCAGAAGCTGAATATCGAACCACTACAAACGCAGCATGTGAGCTTATATGGTTTAAACAACTTCTTGAAGAATTAAAACTATAAGTGTAGTCGAGTCAAATCAAGCCTAAAGTTGTCAGGGCTGGGCTTGGCTCGAACTGTAACGATCTTATAGTTTAAGGCTCGAGCTCGACTCGTTAGCAATTTATTATAAATTAAAAATTTTTAAATTAAACTATTAGCACATACTCAAGCTCGACTCATCTCGACTCGTTAACAATTTAATATACTTTAAAATCTGTTAAATTTTTAAATAAAATTCATAGAACATGTCCTTAAGTGGAAATAATTATTCTTAATATTATATATGTCTAAAAACTATACAAATAATACAAGTACAAATGTTGTGTGTTATCACATAATTACGACATAATCAACTAAAAATACTTTATTACTTACATAAAACTATTCATAAAATAGTGATTATAACAATTTTATTTAGATCTTTAAAAAATGAGTTATAAATAATCAATCATAAAACATAATGTGTTTAGGTAAAAATATAAATTTGAAGTTATATTTAATACAACATATATTAATAAAAAATTAATAAAAGAACCAACTTGCGAGCTAATCGAGCCACAAAAAGATCGGTTTGAGCTCGGCTTGTTTATTAAACGAACCTAAACTTAGGCTCGAGTTCGAATCAAGCTCGAGCAGAATATGCGCGAGCCAAGCTTGAGTGGCTCTTTAAAAGTTTGGTTCGTTTACACCACTATTCAAAACTTTATAAAATGCCTCCAATGAAGCTTATATGTGACAGTCAGAATACCCTACAAAATTGTCTCTAAGCCATTCTTTCATGAGATAACTAAGCACACTGAGATAGATTGTCTTTTGTAAGGAAAATATTGTTTGAAGGAGTCACTATGAGTTAGTTATTAACCCCAACAATCAATTGGAAGATGTCTTTACAAAGTTACTAAAGAGTTCTCGACTTGAGTACATATGTAACAAGTTAGGTACATATGATATGTATATTCCAACTTGAGAAGGAATATATGTTAAAATATGCGAGCAATCTTTGATTGCTTTAAATTAGGGATCCTATAAATCATAATTAATTATAGGATGATTTCATTTCCTTATATAGCCTAGCTTTAATTGTATATATAGGGTCTTGTTTTATAGAATAAAACCCACAATTCTTCTCCTTGAATTCAAAGATATCCTAGCTTTAATTGCATATAGGGTCTTGTTTTATTAATTTAGGATCCTTTGATTATCATTGAGCTCTGATTCATGTATATGTTAGGTTTACCCATTGTGAATGTGTATAAAATATTCTATCAACTCAACACATTACCGCCCCGGTTGAAGCTATGTGCTCCATAACTCTTTGGAGCTCTTCCTTCAATTGGATAATGACATGTTTATCCTTGAGAGCCTGACTCATCCCTTAGGAGTCCCCAACCATTTTGTGTGGGGCGGGAGAATTAAAATATTCTCTTCCCTTACCCGTTGATTCGAGTTATCAATGATGTCATGAAGAAGTGCTCTCTTCCATCTCGGTGTCGGGGAATGTGTACCTGTGATCCGACGACTTCAAAGTCTTTGAATCATATTCATATTGATGGTGCAAGATTTCCACACCATCTTGAGCGATGAGGTGTTGGTGGCAGCTATAGTAGACATAAGTCATGTTATGGGCGCGGTTTTCGTGGCCGCCACAAGCTCAGGCATTGTAGTAGGAGGGAGGTGCTCGACGCTAAGGAACGCCTACGGGATTCCTCTCAATCTCTACCCCCGTTGCAAGACCGAAAAAGGAGAAGATAGAGACAAATCCAACGCAATGTGGGTTACAAGAGCGGCTTAAGCCATAGATTTCAAGGTCGTGAGCACGATCGTGGCCATTTGCTTGGTGAATGCTCTCACCAACTCAAGAGTGAACCCCACTGGAAAGGGTACACGCCTTAAAGTGGTAGTATGATCGGTAAAATAACCAGCAGGAAAGGGGAGGTACCGTGCGAAGTATTCCTTTGATTGAGATCAAGGCAGTCTCACAGGTTTGGGGTTGTGACATTCCAATACCTGGGTTTCGATTTCTTCTCCCATGAAGGGGTTCACTCTTTCCCCTAGGCAGACTTGAATGAATGAAGCGTGAGTAGGCCTTTGCGTGCTCCAATCAATGGGAACCCAAATGCCTCTTCCCCGGATGGAAAAAGATTGGCCTCAAGGAGAAGACTGGTAATGCAAAGGGGGACTAGGATCTCCGGAGACCATGATTGCTTGTCGTGCAAGGATAGAGTACGATGACTTTCAAGTCGTTCTCAGGACTATACCAATTAGTGCGTCTGTTTTAACTCCATCAATTAGGTGTAGTAGAATGTATTTGTTATCTTGTCCACCCGTTAGAGAATTTCCTAAAACTTGTTTTAAGTCCAAATCAATTATGAGCTCTTTGGATTTTGATTTGAAACCTATGACCTACGTGAGGCGTTAGAGAGTTTTTAGAGAGAGAAAGTGGTTGAGAGTAATAAATGCTTAAAATGTAGATCCCGTTCTCTTACCAAAAAAGGGTATTTATACTCGCAAAATACCTTCGTCACGTGTTAATACGTGGTTGATTGTTGACATGCTGGGGTCCTCTGTAAGGCCCATTTACTGAAGGGGCTCTAGCTTCACGAGCGCTCTGTTTGCGGGCGTCCGATGATTAAGAGAGATCTTGTGTGTCTTTCGAGTGTCGTAGGAAGGATCGAAACATCTAGAAGTCTCAACCGCTTTGGGTAGCGTCTTAGTGTTAGAACGAAGAAGAATGCTTTGGCAAAGTCCCGGTGAGGTAAGGAGCCTTTTGAGATGATGCAGTGAAGTGGGGCCTTGGATCGACCCGAGAAGCTGTGTCGAAGTTTTGTGGTCTTCCCCGAGGCCTCGGAAGCAACCCAGCGAGTGACAAAACTACCAAACAACTCGAAGAATGAAATCACCGTGTTCGTCGCAACAAACCCACAAAGATATATCCAATGAATTTCGATCGTCATGAAGATCCCATTTTCGTCACGGCGATGTTTGTCCCATGGGCAAGGAAATTGTCCCCTTGGGCAACTACTCATCGTGACGAAGGTTGTCGGTTGTCCCATAAGCAACAACTCCTCACGAAGAATGTTGTCCCATGGGCAGGAAGGCTGAACCCATGGGCAATGTTCGCGAGAGCAAGCGTCATACTCACCGGCGCTTCGTTTTTGTTATCGCTGGCGCGCTTCGGGAACAAGTCAACGGGGACGCGTTCTGCAAACAAGCCTGTAGGGTGTGAGTTTCGTAGTTGCAGGATGGGGTCACCATTCGAGTAGTGTCATAATTCATTTCAAACACATAATCAAGATCAGTCCAGTTATGTTACAATTGTATAGTAAACAGGCATCAACACTAAGTGCAAGGATTGTGTTTCTCATCATGTTTAAGAACGTGAAACTAGCAACAATAATATCTATTGTAGTAAAGGAATATGGAACTATAATTCTTCATTTTGTCAGGAATAACTTCTAAGATTAGGGATGCTACTTGGTTTACCATAGAACCAAAAACACAGGTTTATGCGATTTCTTAGTTTATACAGAAAATAACAACCAAGTTTAAATTTTAACATGGATAAATCAAGTTGCACCTACCTTACTTGTCAAATTCAGTCATTGATATGATCTGTATTACACACACAGAAAGAGGGTGACAAATTAAGAAACTCCGAAGAGTGAAACTAGCAATTAAAATGATCTGTTAAAACAAAAACTCACATCTGAAAGATCACTCTTAGTACGTTGTCGACTATGTTGTTGTCTTGCAGAAGTTAATGCCTTGAGGCCTGCAAACCAAACCTCTACCTCAGCTTGGTCCTTGCAGATCTACAATTAGGTACAATAATGGAAATCACAGGAAATGAATTTGACATCAAACTGACAACTAAATGAACAAACAATTTAAAATGAAACACTAACCAGATCAAGAGATCGTTCACCGTTATTATAAATAAGTGAAAATGACAAGTAATCCTTTTCAGGACGCAAGTATCTTCTAAACACCGACTGTAAAAAGATAGCAAATAAAGATTATTTTCTCATTTCTATTTATCTGCTGTGAGAAGATTCTCGGTTGTACAAGACAGACTAATAGGAAACTGAAAGTAGGACATATATGATCAATCGGCCATCATAGGAAAGAGTCCAACTCACAGTTTTCTGTCTGGCGATAATGCGTGAAACAGATGATAATTTCAGATTCCTCTGTTCCCCACGAGAGTACCAGATTAGTGTAGTTTCATCCTGTTAATACCACTAAAGTTGAAATCATTCACATACTTGAGTTTATTGACAACTAACCTACAAAACAAAGAGTACAATTTCAAGTTGACAGTTACATGAGTAGATTCTACTTGAAAGGATGGTACATGAGATCATCTAAAAACATTATTTGCAATATTGTGGTGTCTCAGATGTAGATGGAAGAATGAGAAGAATAATAATTACTTGAACAAACGTTCCATACATGAAGTGTATCACGATCAAATACAGAAAATAACATAATAATATTAAAGCGAGCACAAACTGAACTTCAATCACCATCAAGCAATACCTCTGTTTGCTTCACTACTGAAAGTCGTCAATGTAATTTATGGTTATGACTTATGGTATAAACAATTTTATTAGATTTTTTACATAAGTGTATTCCAGTTGCATGGTCTGGTATCCATGTTTGTACTGTATCTATCTTTATTTTAATTAGCACGCACAATCATTATATTTTATTTTTTGATAAGCAAGCAGTACTTTATATTGATTAAAACCCGGTAAGGGAATAATACAAAGAACAATAAGCAGTTGAAAGAAATAGCTAAGCTAACAGGAACTCACTAAGCTAAAGCCACAAGAGGCAATGAACACCAAAGATCTAAAGAGAAATCAACTGCGTCAACGTTGAGCAAGAAAGGAAGGATCAAATAGTCATCAGGTCTACAACCATTTCTAGAAATTTTATTATATCAGTTTTATGCATGCAATGTGTATCACTATTGTTTTATTTTCTTTTAATTTTTGAAATGGTTATTCAAGTATTCTAGTCAATAGCATGCTACCAGAATAATGTACCGGGCCAAATTGTGGTACTCATTTTTTCTTGCACTGGTTAGTAATATGCAGGAGCTAACTATGTCAAGAGTATCATAACCCATATATATTTCAGGATATTTTGAAAATGTCTAGGTAGTTGAAAATGTATTATTTTCAACAGAAAGAAACTTGCATTCGGTATAAGATGACCATATGAATGACTGTCATATTACTAAACAATATGTATATAGAAAAGTAAATGGCGACCTCTTGATATTTAGGTATTCTATGATTTTGAGAAAGGATCTATTCATCAAATTCAGACGGTTGAAAGGGAAAGGTCAATAAACAAAATACATGATGCACTTAAAATTTGATTCTTCCGTTTACAATTTATCTGTCTTTGGGTACTCCCTGAGACTATCACATTTCTAGTTGACACATTGAAATCATCTCTCTTTGTATTATAGTTTCAATAATAGACCACCTCACTTTGTTGCCCCATTAGATATAATAATCTGCTCAAAGTCATAAAAATTCTGAAATAGACACACACATATAAACAGAATTTTAGTTTATACATTTTTTTTGTTACTAGCTATGTTTCTCTTAACTTCCATGTGTTTCATTTTCTTATGACTGTAATATAGATGTAGTAGCAGATGATGAATTTCTAAGAAAATAGACAACTTCCTAAAGGATTTTCATGATGTGTCAAACCTTTAGACATTTTTTATATACATTATTCATCAGACTCTATTATATTATTTCTAAATTCATTTAAAAATTGTAAATATGATAACCATTTCTAACATTTACTTTTAACTTCGATATATATTTGCTTTTAAAGGTTAATCAGGACAATAATTTATCAGAAACAACTCCTGGGGTTTTGCATTGTTTCACAAGTCATTGGTTATGCAATCCAAAGTTTGCAAAAGATATAGCAAGCTGTTAAGATGAAAACAAATGTATGTTTGGACAAACAACATAAGTTATAAAGAACTTTACATCAATGTATGCATGATGTTGAATGGTGCTAACACACACAGTGTTTATCTCTGCTTTACATACTAACTTTGTAGTAAGAAACATGTTTCCACATTACAAGCGTCAAGTATAAAATATACTCCCTCCGTTCCAAAATAATATATATTTTTTTGAGTTAGTTATGCATGAATTATCAACAACACCCCCAACATAAGATAAGTTAGTTTGAATACCTTGAGTTTATTATAACAAGAATACATTGGGGCATAAGTGGGAAAAATCAATCTTTAAATCATTTTGGGATAGAGAGCGAAATGAATTTTTCAACACATATATGAGATATGTTGGCGGAGAATCCTAGGAGTGTCGATGTATGTGAGGTGTCCGACACAGCCATGACATCTCCACGTGATATTTACTTTATGGACCAGCACTTCACCACATGGTTGGCATGGTAACAAATGAAACATATAAAGTGCATTGGTTTGAATTTCAAAACCAATAACTCACCTTAGAAAGTTTGAATGGGCATAACTTGGGTTTCCCTTTGCGGCTATACTTGATCAATTGAGAACCTTTCTTCAAGGCAACAAGCGCCTTCAACAAATAGAAACAAAAAAGTGAAGAAGCTCTTAAAGTTGAAGAATGCAAACTTCCTAAAAGTGAAGACTGAATATTGATTCATCATAAACATGGGCCAACTAATATCCCTCCATCCCAAAATGTGTGTCATGTTTCTCTAATAATTTTTTCCCTATACAAGTGTCTTTTTAAGAAGTTACTTATGCATGAATTACCAATAGTATCCCTATAATAAACTAGTAAGTATTGTTTGAGTTTGTTGCAACACATTCCCATGAGGATACAAGAGAAAATGTAAACACTAACTAACTTCTAAGTTTTCTCAAAATAGGAACCAAGAACTCATTCTGAGATGGAGGGAGAGCATTACGTAATCATTAACTTTGAACCAATTAGATTACAAATAATAAAATCGTACCAATTAAATCTGTATTGACTAGTTGGTAATAGTATTTGGATAAAAAAAATAACAGAGATTTGTGAAACCCATCATTGGATTAAGGATTCGTACTACAGAAAATGTTGGCCCATCCAGCAATTACAATATTTAATGTATCCATCCACTATGTGTAACTAAAAAAAACAAATAATATTTCAATCGTTGAAGCTCACAACACAACATCTTTTATTTGCATTTCCCACATTAATAACAATGTCAAAATCCAGATTCAATGTATTTCTCACAGTTCATATTACGAGAAGGTGATTGAAGTAATGAACAGAAAATATAAAACCCAAGCCATTTAACAACTAATGGATCGGATTAAAAAGAAAACTAATTTATGTATCATTTTCAGTTGCAATTTCTCAGCAGCCAAATATAACGTAATAGAAAATGGGGGTAAGTAATTACCTGCTCGATGTCACGGTCGGGATAGGGAAAAGAAACAGGATCTGCCATTCCATCGGAGAAAGCCTGGAGGAAACCGTCGAATTAAGAAGCTCAATGGAGGAAAAGTGCATGTCAGGTGGTCCGGCGGCGGCTGATTCCGTGGCCCAGTCTTCATAGATGCATATACCAAAACATCAATAAACCAAACACAGTATATATCGAGCGATCGATCAATGAAATTGATCAATCAGTTTATCAATAATAGAGAGGGAATTTTGATGGAAGTTGCGTGAGCAAATTGAAAGAGAGAAGCATGAAATTGAGGGTGGAGAGAAGCAAAATGACGTTACATTAGTTTGAAGAGAGAGAGAGAGAGAGAGGAGAGAGGCGAAATGGACGCGCTCCTTTGCTCGTGCCCACGTAGTCTTCCAATTTATTATATAATATTTTTCAAAAAAAAAAAAATTAAAGCACTTTTCAAACATTTAATATAGTATTATGAGATAATCACCAAAAACTATCCTATAATTGACACTTTTGCAATAAATTACCCTAAACTTTTTTTCGTAATTTCTTACTACCTTGTATTTTTTTTTAAATGACCTAAATACCCTTTCCCATTTTAACAATTGACTACCCTATACTTCCATATTCGAGTCAAATGTGAGAATTTGTGTTAGATTTGTGTTGTTTGAACAAATTTTGGATTTGTGTTGGGTCTGTGTTGGATTTGTTAGTCGAATGTTAGTATTTGTGTTGGATTTGTGTTGATTGAACAAAATTTAGGTTTGGGTTGGATTTGTATTGAATTTGTGTTGTGTTTGTTTTGTTTTTTTTTTTTTGTTGAATTTGTATTAAATTTGTGTTAGAAAATTGTTGGGTTTGTGTTGGTTGAACAAATTTTGGATTTGGGTTGGATTTGTATTGTGTTTGTGTTAGTTTTTTTGTTGGGTTTGTGTTGGGTTTGTGTTGAGATTGTGTTAGATTTGTGTAAGTTGAACAAAAAATGAGTGAATTTAACCAAATCACTTTGACTTTTTCGGAAAAAGTTTGAAGTTTCCGGCAAAAGTTTGAAGTTTTCCGGATAAATTTTGAAGTTTCTGGCGGAACTTTGAATTTTCCGGCAAAAGTTTAAAGTTTTCAGTGAAGATTGATGAAGTTATTCTTGACCAATGAAGAAAAAGAAGGGTAAAATGGTCTTTTTTTTCCACTCATGTGCACAGCACGTGTCATTTGGAATATTCCGTCCATTTTTGGACATAATTGCTAACGGAAAAAAAATACAAAGTAGTAAAAAATTACGAAAAAATATTCAGATTAATTTATTGCAAAAGGTGTCAATGACTTTTTTTTTTTTTTTTTTTTTTTGGTGATTATCCCTAGTATTATATTACAATATTTAATATATTTGCAATTGGTGTAGCTCATTCCCTTGCGAAGAACATTGATTTTGTGTCAGGTCTTAGGTCCTAGGATGGATATGTCATTCCACAAGTGGCTTTGAGTGCTTTGTCTTTTCACGTTTTGTTTTGTTTTAGTTTAAGTTGGGAATCATCCCACAATATCGTAATATTTTATTATTATAATTTCAGTCATGTGAAGAGGATTTTAGATTTGTAATAAATAGTTCATATTTTCTTAGAATTGGTAGTATATTCTAGACAAACCATTCTAGTCATAGAGTGTAATGTTGTTCTTTATATCCTATCCATTATTTTTGCAAGTTTTCTAATATAAATAAAGGAGGAATGTCAACCCACTTCCAATATTGTAATCATTCTCTTAGAGTAAAAACAAAAAAGGGCTTCATTTTTTTTTATGTTTTTTTGTCTTTCTCTATTTGTCTGTAGTACCGGTATATCGGGTCCAAACCCGAAAAAACCTGCGGGTTAACCTGAAAAATATTGGGTCCGGGTCGCCTAAAACTGACCTGCTGATTCTCGAGTTCGGGTCCATGTTAGGTTGATATTTATTGGGTCGGGTTAGGTTGACCCATCGGGTTGGCACTATAAAATTGAAACCCTAAAATAGCATATTTTACTAAGTTGTTAGTTGCATTTCCCCTTCTCACCTGCATATCCTCACAAGATTTTGCTCTTAACTTTCTTCGAACCAAAAACTCACCTTTGCCTTTCAAAGGAAACAACTCACCTTTGATTTCACTATCGTAGGCGTCGTCAAAGCAACCAACAAACAGAAACGATTCAAGTACCGGCAACAAGCAATCGACTTCATCGATCAACAATCGCTAACAAGAAGTTCGGCGAGGTTGCCTTCGACGAGATCGTCTCCAACGAGATTGTCTACGGCAAGAAATACAAAGAGTATGGGCGGAATGGTCTGCTCTGATTTCTCTCCCAAGCACCAAATCATTCAAGTGTGTATTGTGTGTGATTTGTGTGCTGTGCATTGCAAATTTTTTTGAAATTGTATATTGTGTTATGTGTACTGTGAGTTGTGAGACAGACTTGAGAGAGAGAGAGAGAGAGTTAGTGGAATATTAGAAGGAAATAAAATAAATAAATAAAAGCCCAATTTCAATGGGCGTTGTGGTTTTGATATGAAGGCCAACCTGAAACCCGACCCGGGCAACCTGAAATTTCAATGGGTTGGGTCCGGGGTCTCCCTCAAATAGGCCCGACCCGAAAAAACCCGACCCGATCCGGATCCACATTGCCAGTACTATTTGTCTAACTTAAACCAGGGCTTCATTTTTTTTTTTTTTTTTTTAATGTTTTTTTGTCTTTCTCTATTTTAGTCTGACTTAAACTAACACTGAATTCTTGCTCATAAGAGCCAATGGTGGATCTAGAATAATAAACTAGTGGGACACCTCATAATAATTTTAATTAATTAATTATCAAAATAAAATTCTATGCATATTTACACAATTTTTATTTATTTGTCCCATTTCGCCAGCAATTGCAGAAAGCTTATTTGAAGCATCCATAGCTATACGTGCTAGTAAAAAAATTTCTTTGATTTTAATTTGTTGAAGTCAAGAAGACACTTTTCGAGCCTCCATTAATAGAGAGGTAGAGGAATCTCGCCATGCAGTACGAATTGCATGGCTGGTATAATTCTTATGACTATAACCACGCAGCCTGAATGAACAAACAAAATTTGTACAACCAGCTTACGTGAAAAAAAATTCCATATTCTATGCCAATATTCTCGCGACATCCATATACTGAGTCGTCAACGTTACAAATTTTATACTTATCATAAAGTAATAATTATACTATAAATTTCGTTATGAAATTTTTTATACTCATGGTATTTTGTGTAACATATATACCCATAGAATGATTATTGGAAAAAAAAAAAACTTGCAGTTTAAATGTAAATATTCATGTATTTTTAAGTTGACTTTTAAAAATATAAGAAATGTAAATTTATCTCCATTTTTTTTTTGATAGGCGAGCGGTATCTTTCATTAAATTCCACGAAGGGAAAAAAACAAAAGTACAAAAAAAAGTGCAACCTCGAATCCTTAAGCAAGACATGCCGAAGGATTCGAGGTCCACAAAGAAAGCGGGAAAGTAATACAATAAGAGCTATCGAAACAACGAATGAGGGAATAACAAAAGCTTTGAATGCGAAGAATTGTGCTATCCACGCTCGGGAACTCGTTCTTGAACACTAAGCCATTTCGGGCTAACCAAATATGCCAAAAAGTGAGGAGGGAGAGAGAACCCCATACCTTCGAGCTAAACTTGGAACCCGAGAAACAAGAGGGCCATCCCGATAATAACAATGAGCAATCCATGGGTAGGCAACACGAGACTCCCCACCATTTTAAAATCCCGTACCACACTCGACTGGACCAAGAGCAAGCAAGCAAAAGATGTGTACAGGTCTCGTCACTAATATCACAAAGACGACAAATAGACGAGGCACCGACAGGAGGACACCACGAGACGCGAGAAATGAAGAACATGGCACACAATTAAGTGCCGCAAGCCATGCAAAACAATGGATTTTGGGGGGTATTGCCACTTTCCAAATAGCCAAAAAACAAGCGAAACGAATCCTTGGAGTTTGAGAGTAAAGAACCTGATAAGTCTTCTTAGTTGTGAATGACCCAGAATTGCTGCACGACCAGAGAAGCCTATCCGGCTGAGAGGAAGCAGGCAGCGTTGGCGGGATTGTGGCCTGCAGCGCCGGCAGCTCATCTGTCTCCCACCCCCGCAGCTGTCGACGGAAAAGAGAGAGGGGATCGCCGTGAACTCTGGCCATGACAAAAGCCACAGAAGTCAACGGTAAAACACATAGCACAAACAGCCTCGAGAACATCAATATTAACTCAAATAATAATGTTATATTCTTATATTTAATCAATAAAACAAATGAAGGAGGTCTAGCTCTTGAGAGTATTTCCCTAGGGTTAGGGTTTTGTGAGGCGGTGAGTTTTTTTTCAAGCGTTCTGCTCCGGTGGTGAGTGACTGTGTAAGGGTATAAACAGGAGAGTACAGTGAGGAGTCAGTGGGGTGAGGTAGGGGTTGTTGTGTTCGTTACCTAGGGGTGCTGAAGAGGAGTGGCAGAGATCAGGGCGGTGTGAAGGATCTCGGGAAGGAGTGGGCGATTGAAGGCATTAGGGGCACAGAGGATTTGGGCTCGGCGGTAGAGTCAGCGGCGGGCCTTGTTTTTTTTTCTTCCCCTTTTTGTTTTTTGGTTCTTTTG